>JAAGKR010000864.1:52500-142771 GCA_011419295.1 Clarias macrocephalus | reverse complement strand
AAAAAAACCTGTTCAAACGACACAGTGTGAAAACGAAGAAAACTTTCCGTTTCATGTGATTTTTAATCTGTTCTCCTGATAGAGCTCGAACTAAGAGGGGTAAATTAATTTTTAATAGGAAAAGTGCATAAAGGTAATGGAAACGCTTTAATTAAACCGCTTTTCTGTTCCGTCGCGTACGGCTCCAGGGCGGTCTGTGAGCGGAGACTGCCAGGGCGAGATGCTGGACTACAGGCACATGCTGATGGAGGATTTCTCCCTCAGCCCGGAGATCGTGCTGCACTGCCGGGGCGAGATCGAGGCTCACTGCTCCGGCCTGCACCGTAAAGGGAGAACCCTGCACTGTCTCATGAGGGTGGGCCGAGGAGACAAGGGGGTGATGGACAGTCAGTGCCAGAACGCGGTAAGCACTCGGGCTGGGAATATTAATAGATTAGATTTAGTGACCGTGAATATCTCTGAATCATAAATTCCACTTCCTTATGTCACTTTTATGGTTGAGAGGAAAAGGTTGGATTTGTACAAGTAACAAATATGTCTGTCTCACTGTGTGTGTGTGTTCTGCAGCTTCAGGCACTCATCCAGTCTGCTGACCCTGGCGCTGATTACCGCATTGACCGCGCTCTCAATGAAGCGTGCGAGTCTGTTATACAGACAGCTTGCAAACACATCCGCAACGGAGATCCCATGTGAGTTCTGCTAACTCTGTCAGACTGACACAATCAAAAGTGTGGAAATAAAAAAGCAATCTGTGTCATGATGTCCGTCTGTCCATCATGTCGTAGTGTGGCATAATGATTTAGATGGAAGTATTATGACCAGAGTAAAGGTTGCTGTGTGTGTGTGTGTGTGTGTGTGTGTGTGTGTCGTCTACAGGATCCTCTCATGTCTAATGGAACATCTCTACACAGAAAAGATGGTAGAGGACTGTGAGCACAGACTGCTGGAGCTGCAGTACTTTATCTCCAGAGACTGGAAGTGAGTCACCTATTAAAATGTAATATGATACACAAAACAGGATGGATGTTTTGTTTTTGTTGGTGGTCTTAACATCATTATTACAAACTAAGAGAAATGAGAAAATATAACCAATCCCAGCATGGTGATGACTATATAATAACGTTGATGATCTTTACTCATATTTATTTTTTTAACTTGTACTAAAATACGAGAGGCGTTCAAGTCAAAGCAGGATTTTCAGAACACTGTGATGAGCATAAAAATTCCCTTTATTTCTCTATATAAGCTCCTGCTACGTTAATGCACTTATCCCAGCGTTTCACTAGCGCTTGGACACTATTAAGGTAGAACGTTTTATCTTTGATCAGTCTGCCTGCTTCACATCTGAAACCCTGGCCTCCCAGGAACTCCTCCTGGGGATGTGGCAATAACTCCCAGCCAGTAACGATTGCGTGTACAGTTCCCACAGACAGATGCGTCCCTTTCTTCCACAGGTTGGCGATAAGTTATCTGTCGGTTTTCAAGGATCAGGCGTTCCACTTCCTGACTGTCCACTCGAACGCCTGCAGTGATCTCACAGTGAGCCACCTCAGATGGGATCAAATGTTTTACTGCGGCCAAGAGTCTCATCACCGTACCGTGCTTAAAATCTTCTGTAAATATCAATAAATCTTGTGGCTTCATTCACCAGAAATTTCATCACAAGTCTCGGTTTGAATTGAACGCCCCTCGTATACAGTATATCCTGCCAGTTTTAGGGATATTCAGGTCCTGCTGATTTTCTTCATGTTCGCATACGTATATTAATCAATTCCAGTCATGCATTAAGTTTTTAAGGTGAGTGACGCCCCACAGCTCACTTGCATTTAGTGATGCTCAGAAATCTTCATAAAAGGTGATGATCGAGATCAGAATTTCTGACGGTCAGCATTCCATGTGGAACAAAAAGCCAAGAATCTGAAGAGGAATTTAAGAAAAATGTGAGATTAATTGTAAAGGAAGCGAGGCGCAAGAAACTGAGGAAAGTTTTTTGTAGAAATTGTCATCTTTACAAGGTTATTCATCCTACTAGTACTGTAGCACTGGGATTCAAAATGTGTGTTAAGTTAAAACCTATATATTAAGCGCAAAAAAAAAAATTATTACACTTTTTTTTTTCCTTTAAGTTTTACAACACCCATTACACTTTAACAGTCTCATGGCGCTGCTTTTATACACACATAAAAAGATTGATTGTACACCCCAGTGCTGCTTGTCCAGCTTTTATTTCCTGTCATTGTTTAAAACCTGTGTTCCTACTTAGAGCCTATTAAAGGAGGACTAAATAAACGCCGCATGGTCACCTGACCATCACATCATCATGTAGTGATTTCCTGAAGCTGTTGCCGCATATGTGGAATAACGCACTCCTCTAAACTGGCCCAAAGCTGTTCAAAGCACGACAACGCCCCTGTGCACAAAGCGCGATTCTCTTCATGAAGGCAAAAAGTCAAGAGTAGCCTGAACAGATCCCTGACTTCAACACCGACCTCACTCTCGTTGAGCTGAATAAACGCAGATCCACACCACCATGCTTTAAAATCTTTGTTTTGGAGTGAGCATACAGGGTGGGTGAAAAATAACTAGGCATTAAAAAATGTAAAAGTCCATATTTATTATAATAGAAATTTAAACAATTGAGAGAAATTTGTACATGTACTTAATTACACAGGAAAATGGAAGCTAATCCTTAATGTAGGCACCAATTATAAAAATCTACAGTATAATAAAACTGTAAAGGTGACATGTCTGTGTACATTAAAGATATTTGCGAGGGGGAAATATTTGGGAATTTGGGGATAAGATGAGTAATAGAGCGCATCAAGATGGTTTTTGGAATTTTTCCATCTGTTTGTTTGTTTGCACGCATCATGTAAAAAATACTAAACGAATTGGGGTTTTCATAGGTGTATTTGTCCGAGCTTGAGGTAACACAGGCTTTGTTTAATTGAAAACGGCCCACGGGAATAAAAGACATGCTGCATTTAAATGAAAAAAAAAAAAAAAACACTTTTTCTTTCATTCATCTCAAAATTCGACAGATGGCGCTGTACATTATTTAATACGCGCTTATGATTGTGCAATTGAAATCTACTTAATAAACGTGATCTCAGACCTTCAGTCCGCGCTGTTCACGTGAACATTTTACTTCATTCCAAAAGTCAACAGATGACGCTGTACATTTTTTTAAAAATGTGCTCACGAGTGTGCAATTAAATTCCATGCGAACGAGGTCGCGGGCACATCTGGTTTGTAATAAAGTCCATATTTCTAATACAAATTTATTGAAACAAATTGTACATGTACTTAATTAAATCGAAAAATGTAAGCCGATCTTTACATTTCAACATAGACACCCTGGCCACCACTTTATTTATTTTTATTTATTTTATTGTCTTTGTTGCGTCCCTCCGTCTCTGCACAAGGACAACCGAATTCCACACTTCAGTGTGCTGCGATCTCGGCTCGCCTCTGAACAGTCAAGCGTTCGGCCATCGTTCTTTACGCTGCATGTGCTGCCTCTCGGTGCCGACGTCTGTACTATCGTCGGGAAATCTGTAATCCTATTTACTATCGTCTATTTAGAGATCATGCCTCCAGTGATACTACAAGTCCTATAGCCATTAAATTTTGCCCAGTTAATTTTCACCCATCCTGCATATGTGACGGTCAAGTGTCCACATACTCTTAGCTACAGTATGTAACGTTCCACACTCAGTAGTTAAGTCAATACGCTGTTTACTGTCTCTAATCTATATATTGCTCGATGCCCTGAGCTCCATCGAGCTCCAGCTTGAGCCGTGACATTTGCGAGTTGACCCTCTCAGTTCATCGCGCTCATATTTTTTAATGTGAAGAGGGACACATTTGCACTCGAGACCATTTCACGGATTTTTGCGTTTACAGGCCATTAGGCACAAGTACTTTTAAATTGGAATACTTCAAAGTGGCGGTTTGGTGCAATAAGCCATCAGCACCTAGCGCCCACGCCACCTGCTGCACTAAAGTGTGTTTGCTTCTGCTTTGGAGCATCAGGTGGTGATGTGATGTGCTGGATTGTAGAGAAAATCTTAAAGATAAAGGTCTTAAAGTCCAATCACTCATTTTCCTTCAAGGCTTCTAAATTTAAATTATTTCCATGTCCTAATGTATGATTTCTAACTCCACCCCCCCCCCCTCCCACCAATAGACTCGACCCTGTTTTGTATCGCAAATGCCAGAACGACGCGTCCCGGCTCTGTCACACACACGGCTGGAATGAGACGAGCGAGATGATGCCCCCCGGCGCTGTGTTTTCCTGCCTCTATCGTCATGCTTATCGAACAGAAGAGCAAGGCAGACGGGTAAGTGTTTGCGTAATAATATTGTTAAACAGAACCTAATTCTATTGTCCTTTTTTTTTTTTTTTATTAGTGAAAGTAAGAGCATTTTTCCACATGTACACAATGTACACACACACGCAGGATTGGGTGTGTCCATAAGAAAACCACTTGTTGGTGAGACTCATCAAGGGGGGGAAAAAGGTTTGCTAGGGAGCATAAAGATTAAATTTTAGAATGATGTGACCTGATGAGTCCAGACTGAGCTTATTCCAGAGTGATGGGCGTGTCAGGGTAAGAAGGGACCATCGCTTCATACGCTTCTCATCATGCATAGTGTCCACTGTACAAGCCTCTGGAGACAGTGTTATGATCTGGGGTTGCCTCAGTCGCTCAGGTCTAGACTCAATGAAACAACCATATTCCTGGACTCATTTTCACACATTAACTGCACATCAAAGGACTTGGAATGAAATTGTGTGTGTGGGTTTTTTTTTTTTTTGCTTATTTATTTACCTAGAGATAAATGCAACAATAATAAAAGGCATCCATAGTCTGATCTACTCTATATATGAGGTCTCCGAGGTCTGATCTACTGTATATATGAGGTGTCTGAGGTCTGATCTACTGTATAGAAGATGTCCTTGGTCTGATCTACTCTATACATGAGCTGTCCTTGGTCTGATCTACTCTATACATGAGCTGTCCTTGGTCTGATCTACTCCATACACGAGCTGTCCTTGGTCTGATCTACTCCATACACGAGCTGTCCTTGGTCTGATCTACTCCATACATGAGCTGTCCTTGGTCTGATCTACTCCATACATGAGCTGTCCTTGGTCTGATCTACTTTATATACGAGGTGTCTGAGGTCTGATCTACTATATAGAAGTGTCCATGGTCTGATCTCTTCTATATATTAGGTGTCCGAGGTCTGATCTGCTCTATACATCAGGTGTCTGTGTACAGTCAATTAATCTCCAAAGGTACAAAATAAATGAACCACATTTAAAAAAAAAAATGTTGCTGTGATTAATCATTTTGCAGAATTTGTATATTATTATAATTATTGTATTTGCCCTGTATGATTAAGAGATGTTGTTCCTGATTAAAAGTGATCTGTCTCCTGTTGTTTTTTTGGTCCTCTAGCTCACCCGGGAGTGTAAAGTGGAAGTCCAGAGGATCTTGCATCAGAGAGCTTTGGATGTAAAGCTGGACCCAGAACTCCAGAAACGCTGCATGACTGACCTGGGGAAGTGGTGCAGTGAGAAGACGGACACTGGTCAGGTATGTAAAGTTCATTGATGTACATCAATATATTTCGGCGTGTAGGTAGTGCTAGTGTCCATTTTGATGTCTTTTACATCTGGTTGTTTGTCTGGTCCCCTTTTGAAGCCCTTGTCTGATTGGCTACAGCAGTGCCTAAAAAACTTCCTTCATCTGAGCTCTCTACTGAAACGGACAACATTCGGCACACGTGACTACAAGCACTTAAAGCCAAGCAGCACACGGTTTGATTCACATACAGTCTGTGCCCTGCCTTAGCAGGAAGAGGCACAGCTTGTTTATGTTGTTGGAAAAACTCTTGCTACAACAGATGAGCAGAACCTAAGACGTTCTTTTAACTTGGCAGCCATCTTGGCAAAGCACCCGGGCAGTTAGTTATGTTCATTTATATAAGAGCAGGTTTCTGTCCACTTCAATATGGAGAGACTTGTAATCCAAAAGCCGATCGGAGCGTATCTGTAGCCCCTTTTGCACAGAAATCGCGCTATAAAGGTGACGAAGCCCTCGACATGCCGCTTTCACTTGCGTCTGCGCCGTCTCAGTGCGTGATTCTAAGAAGTATACAAAATGTTATTTTACAGGGTGATTATTATTTTAATCATAAATATTTCGTCATAAATATTATTTTACACACACACGATGTCTGAAGATCTCTGTTACTTATCAGCAAATGGAGCATAAGATTTTGGCCATGCGCCCTGTGTCCTCATGTACATCAAAAGAACAATTCATTATCACGAAAGTCATGGAGAGACCCGGAGACGGACAGACGATGGGAAACGGGTTCACTTTTTTTCCTGTTAGACAAAAGGATTCCAACAGAGACGAGACGTCTGTATGTATATCATCGTCTGGACACTATAGGCTATAGGACGTGTTACCATATAAGGAATCAGTAGAAACAATGAGGCGGTTGTTTTATGGGAAAGATCACATCATATTACAAAACCGTACATATTAGTAATATTATTATATGTTCAATCTTGGGAGTGAAATAAAATTTAATATACAGAAAATGATTATGGATTATTATTATTATTTTTTTATTTCAGGAACTGGAGTGTCTCCAAGATCATCTGGACGATCTGATGGCAGACTGCAAGGATCTGGTGGGAAACCTGACCGAGCTCGAGTCTGAGGTTAGCGGTTCTTGGCGTTTTATTTTTTCATACACTTTAAACAACATGGATAATTCCCTGATCCCGCAAAAACTTCTACTACGTTCTTTTTTTCCTTTTAACCTTAAATCTACTAAAGGTAAAAAAAAAACAAAAAAAAAACAATTATGTAGTTTGAAATATTTAAGTGATTTTCTCTGAAATTGCTTTTTCTTCCTCGGGTTTGTTTGGACATCCAGGACATCCAGATTGAAGCGCTGCTGATCCGAGCATGCGAGCCGGTCATCCAGACCCACTGCCATGTGAGTGAATTGGTTTAGTATAACTTTACCCAAGGCAAAGTTATATTGTATTGTATTTTTTTAATTAACTAGTTTTATTAACTAATATTTAATGGCTACAGAACTCGTAGTATCAATGGTGTCGTGATGAAAACAGTCTCTGAATAAACAAAGATGGCCGACCGCTTGATCGTTCAGGAGCGAGCTAAGATTCGCAGCACGCTACGAAGTGTGGAATTCCATTGTTGTTGTATAAGAGAAGGTGGTGTACAGTGAAAGGAAGAATGCAACACTGCGTCTGGAGACAATAAACTGTCATGCGAAGCTGATGAGCACAGGCTCGGTGAACGATGCTAGAAGGCGACATGGCCACTTTCCTATTTAATAAAGTACATGTACCTTTTGTTTCAATAAATTTGCATTAGAAATATGGTCTTTATTGTCAACTACTGTAGATGTTCTCGCAACTTTGTTCATGTGGAATTTAATTGCACACACGTAACCGCGTTTTAAAAAATGTACAGCGCCATCTGTTGAATTTTGAGATGAATTAATGATTATTATTATTATTATTATATATTTTTTAATGATAAAAGGGTGGTCTAGTGGTTAGCACTGTCGCCTTGCACCTCCAAGGTCCTGGTTCGATTCCCACCCAGACTCGATTCCCGTCTCTGTGTGCATGTTCTCCCAGCGCTTGGTGGGTTTCCTCCGAGTACTCCGGTTTCCTCCCACAGTTCAAAGACGTGCAGATTGGACTAATTGGTGTTCTCAATAGAGGGCATGTGTGTATGTTCTGTGATGGATTGGTCACCCCGCCTCGTGCCCCAAGTCTCCTGTGATGGGCTCCTCAAACTCGGCCAAATACGCCTGTGAAAACCCCAATCCGTTTAGTATTTTTTATGTGATACGTGCACAAACAGACGGAGAAAAATTCCCAAAACCATCTTGATGTGCTCTATTTACTCATCTTGCGTCGGCCAAAAAGTTTTTTTTTTTTTTTCGCAGATATCTTCAATGTACAGAGACGTCCAACTTTACTTCAGTTTTATTATATGCAATTACGATGTAATTGGTTGTACTACATTTAGTGATTGCAATATTAACATATACAATATACAGATGTATGCACAATTGTTATCTATAACAATCTGTTATCTATCTATCTCTAATTGAATTGTGGCAGTAATGTGTAGTATGTTTCAACCACTCAACAATCAGGTTTACATAAATAAAGTAAGGTAAAGTGAAATATGAAATCAAAATGAATCAATCTGCTAAATTAAAAAAATAACTAGGTAAAATCCAAAAATTTAAGAATTGGATAGACATTAAATCAGGATTTTAATGCCTACTTGCTTTTCACCCATGGCATCTACACGGTGCAGTATAGTAAAAATCTTTCCTGTGCATATCCTAATTCTCTACTTTCTATTTTGTCGCTCACCGTCCATACCCCCCCCCCTCCCCCCCTCCTCATAGGACGTAGCCGATAATCAGCTAGACACTGGGGATCTGATGGAGTGCCTGGTGCAGAACAAACATCAGAAGGAGATGAATGAGAAGTGTGCTGTCGGAGTGACGCACTTCCAGCTGGTATGTTTGTCCATCTAGAGTAAGGATGTGTAAAAGGCTTTTGAATTCAGCTCTAATCAGCAGCCCTGAAATAACACCGCTTTGCCCGACGTCATGGTGGTGGAGTTTTGCATGCAGCACACGCACCATAAATCAAATTCAGACTATTAATTAGGTTTATATCGCCCAAAAGCAGAAGGCCGTGATGGAGCGCTGACGAAAATGGGAACGTTACTCAGACCATGTGACGTCTTCGAGGAAATGCATCAAAGTCACCAGGCTTTGCTTTTGGTCCAGGGTTATTGGACTTTAAAATCAACATTTTTTGTTTGTTTTGTGTTTTAGAAAATCAAACAATAAGATGTGTGTATGTAGGAGAGAGAGTATGTCTGATTTCAGTCTGGTAACAAATGGAAATGACCGGAAATGGGTGTGGAAATAAAGATTTTTTTAAATAAGAATTGTTCCTTAATGTAGTTATACGTCACAATATATATTTACGACGTAATTGGTTGTACTACATTTAGTGATTGCAATATTAACATATACAATATACAGATGTATACACAATTGTTATCTATAACAATCTGTTATCCATCTATCTCTAATTGAATTGTGGCAGTAATGTGTAGTATGTTTCAACCAATCAACAATCAGTTTTACATAAATAAAGAAGACAAACAGTAAGGTAAAGAGAAATATGAAATCAAAACAATCTGCTAAATAAAAAAAAATAACTAGGTAAAATCCAAAAATTAAGAATTGGATAGACATTAAATCAGAAAGCCTGAAGAATATTAAGAATATAGATAAACATAGGATAAAAACAAAACATTAAGAGAATAAAAACTTTTAAGAGAATGTTATAAATAAAAGAAACGCATCATTTAGCTAGTGTAAATGAGTGTACTTTTAATTTGGATTTAAAAGAGGCGAGATCCGTAACAAATCGACAACTTCCATAGTTTGGGAGCCGCTACAGCAAATATCCGGTCACTAAATCTTGGAATTTCCAAAAGATGCTGACCAGATGATCGGAGCGTTCTATCGGATCAATCATTTAAAATCAGTTCTAGAATGTTTCCTCTAATGATGTCAGGCGTTGTTGATGTCATGTGACCATCAGAAGACAGTCATATAGTTTTCATGTTGAAGTGTATATGCATTTTTTTTTCCCCGCCATCTGCTGTATTTAAAGAAAAATTTTATGGGCCATCAGTAGTAATGGGGGAATAAAATTAAATCTGTTTTTGTTTGTTTATTGTATTTTATTTATAAGGTACTGAGCAAAAGCCATGACCCAGCCTTGATTTCTCCATATTTTCCTCCAAAGAGTCTGACATTCTTGTTTGAAAACAGTAAAACATTTGTTCCCATTTCTTACCTTTTAATCATCATGTTTTAATTTAATTCAATCTGAAAAAAATAAAACAGGAATAATTTTTACTGTTATATAATACAAGTATAACATTATTATTATTATTATTATTATTATTATTATTATTATTATTATTATTATTATTATTATTGAATGTAAGGTGGTTATTATATACATCATCCCAAATTTCTTATCTTTATGTTTAATTGTTTAAAGCGATGTTGAACATTTTTAAATAAGTTGCTTTCGTTTCTTTCTCTCCAGATTCAAATGAAGGACTTTCGCTTCTCGTACAAGTTCAAGATGGCGTGCAAAGATGACGTCCTGAAACTATGTCCTAACATTAAAAAGAAGTATGTCTCTCTCTCTCTCTCCCACACTGCTGTTTCACATTCTCTCCCGTAATGATGCTTTATTTAATGATTTACATTCAGGAATTTGGCAGCTTCATTTCTGAAAGCAAATTTTAAGACTGATCAAGGCAACATCTGTATCAGTTATTGACTTTGTAATTAGTTTTGTACTTGTACGTAGGTTAAGCGGGGGGTTTATTTTTATACCAGGTCATCAGTTGTCCATCTTGCTGGACAAGGATACTATTTCTGAGAAATTTAACCTTGATAAAATATATATATATATAAAAAATATATAAAGTCAAATGGTTACAGTATGTGTAGCATTGTGTTAATTAGCCGCATTATTAATTGGGTCAACGCAACATTCTTACAAGGAGACTACCAAAAAAAAAAAAAATCTCTGTTGCGTGAATCCGCCATGTTTTTCTCCAGGGGTGATGTCGTGATCTGTTTGAGCACCACTGTAAGGAACGACACTCTGCAGGACGTGAAGGAGCAGCGCGTGTCCCTGAAGTGTCGCAAGCAGCTGAGGGTGGAGGAGCTGGAAATGGTGAGAGAAACCAGCGCTCGTAATATAATCCATTGGGTAGAAACATAAAAGAAACTGCTGTTTAATAGCATCGAACGGCAAATAATGGCAAGTTAAAGCTTTGACAGTAAAGATGTTAAGGTGCTGTTTCCTTTCTGAAAGGATAAGTAGCACAGAGTTAAAGCTTCAACAATTACAAGCACATCTGACCGAGCCGCTCATTTTGGAGATCAATAGTCTGCGTTAAGGACGTCTCCCGTCTAGACATGAGACAATACTTGGACAATAATTCGGACATATTTCAGCCAGAAGATGTCTTCATGTCATTTATTATGAGGTCATGATGATGATGATTATTCTTTTGAGCGAGCATGAGTAACTGAGTGTTTGACCACAGTACGGCATTGTTGCTCAGACTGGAAAGAATGTGAGCTCGTAAGCAGATGTCTCGTGCACAGCAGGCTGATGACTGACAGTGACGGGTTCAAGGCCCCGTCCATATATCTGTTTCTTTTAAACCCCGTCCAGTGACTGAGAGACCACTAGGGTTGAACATTGATTGATTATCCAGTCAAACTCTTTGGAAATGGTCTTGTTTTGTTTAATCCATTTCTTAGCCCCCAAGTAAAGCAGTTGTGTCGTGTCATTTCTTTCAGTCAGAGGACATTCGTCTGGAGCCTGAGCTGTACAGCGCGTGCAGGAAGGATATCGAGAGGTTCTGTTCTGCGATTTCTTTTGGAAATGCTCAGGTAAGCCGCGATTGATGAAGATGCAGCGGAACCTCGGTTCACGAATGCCCGAGAGTACGAACAAACCCAAAAATATTTGCCTGTTTTCTGATGGTGGCAGTGTGTTTGGATATAATAAAAGTGCAAAGTGGCATGACGTCCAAGCCTTTGCTGAGAAGCTCCATCTAAACTAAACTGTGGCGAACAGTTTAGTTGGAAGTGTACTCTCCTTCCAAACACTAAACTCCTCCCCACACACCTTCCTCTCCTCCATTCCATCACATCAGCGAGTCTCCCTAAGAAAAGTACATGAAAAATATATGGAAAGATTAATCTAATTTTATTTATATCAAAAGTTGAATATAGTTAATAGTAACTGAGAAAGCATTATTACTATTTGCATGTGTTCCTAAGAATCAGTTTACGACCAGATCTGGTTATGAACAGAACCGAGGTTCCACTGTAATTCGTCTTTAGTAACCATGCCACTCTGAAATATATATCCATTCTTTGTCCCTACATCACAAGGCGGGGTACTCTTTGTGCCAAATAGATCTATTCGGTTGTGAATCGTGATTCCTTTGTGTGCCAATTCATGTTTTGCTACACTGACTCCAAAATCGATTTTTATATATATTTTAAACTCTGCGAGCGAAGTAGTCTGAAAACCCACTCATTACACACGCTTACACACCGGTCCCAAAACACCACAAGTGCTAATTAGTCTCGAAACGCATGTTACAAGCTGTGCGGGGTATGTATTTGCTTATTTATTTATTTGAGGGAAAACGTCACTTTTGTTTATTATCCTGTGATATCTCAGGGCTGGTGATGGGATGAACTCATCGCAGGGTACAATCTCATACACACAGTCAATACAGCAATTTTGACATGCTAATCAGCAGACACCGAGTGTCTTTGGACTGTGTGGCACAGGGGAAACATGCAGACTCCATTGGCACACACACACACACCCTGGAGTTATGGGCGACCTGTCGGTGTATAAAATGGCAAAGCTAGACACGTTGTGTCAGAAACTAACAGATTACTAGATTACGACTGCAGTAACTTTGCAGGATCTCCCTCCCCAGGGTTTCTCTGCGTTTGGTTTCCTTGACTGTTCAAAAACGTATCAGTAAAGGAACTAGCTATGATAAAGGAATTATCATGAGTGAGGAGCGCTTGTGTGTGATGGACTGGTGTCCCGTCCATGATGTATTCCCAGCTCTGGATCTGCTCCAACCCTGACTGGTGCTTACTCGATATCGGAGAATAACGCGGCCCTGTGTTTCTTTTTTCCTTTCCTCAGGTCACCGAGTGCTTGAAGGAGAATAAACAGCAGCTGTCTCACACCTGCCATCAGAAGGTGTTCAAGCTGCAGGAGCTGGAGATGATGGACGCTGAGCTGGACTACCAGCTAATGAGGGTCTGCAAGCAGATGATTAAGGTTAGCCAAGCTTAGTTTAAAACAAAATCACAGGTTAATTCTCGGTTAAAGAATCCAGTAAGAAAAGAGAGAGAGGGGAAAAATAAATTAAATACAAGCTTTTTTTCATCCCTTAATGTGCTCAAGTTTACTTTCCAACCCTTGTCCTTGTGTCAGCGTTTTTGTACGGAGTCTGATGCCAAGAACATGCTGCAGTGCCTGAAACAGAACAAGAACAGCGAGCTAATGGACCCCAAATGTAAACAGATGATCACCAAGAGACAGATTACTCAGAACACAGGTGAGTGGAAAAAGCAACAAACAAAAAGAAACAAACAAAAAAAAAAACACTGAATCTATTCTCCCGTGTTGTCTTTGGTTGAATACGTATTTCTCATAAATAATAATCAAACAACGGTGTGAAAACATCTGATACAGACAGAGTGTCTGTCTGTAGGGCTAATCAGACAGGATACAATTTAAACACACACACACACATGCACAGCTGGGATCATTCCTGCTTTTACTAGTGCTACTTTTGTTTTATTTCCATCAAATGATAGATTTTTGCCATGTCGGTCATTTTCTGTTCTCCTCAGAGAAAATTGCAGTCCGAATTTGATTTTTTTTTTTTTTTTCCTCGGTGCTTGTCTGGTTAATCGTCGTGTCTGTAGATGTTCTAGCCGGTGACGCATCATGTTGGAAAGAAAAACGTTTGACTGCTGCTGCGTGCTATGTTTAGTCTCCGAGACGGCGGCTGCGTTCCGTTTGACAGTGTCCTTAATGCATTGCTTACTGCTCCGTCTTGAGGGAACCTAAGTCGAGGAAACTTTTCCCAACTTGGGTGCTTTCACTCTAGGCATGATTGATTTGAACCATGCACAGAAACTGTTGACATGCTAATCATGCTAGCATCATGTTGCTGAAATGCTAATATAGTTAGCATAATGCTAGCAACATGCTAATCATATTAGCGCCACGCAAGCAACATGCTAACCATATTAACGTCATGCTAATATAGTTAGCATAATTCTAACAACATGCTAATCATGCTAGTGTCATGTTGGTGACATGCTAATATAGTTAGCATAATGCTAGCAACATGCTAATCATGTTAGCCTCATGCTAACAACATGCTAATCATACTAACGTCATGCTACTATAGTTAGTATAATTCTAACAACATGCTGCTCATGCTAACATTGTGGTGGGCTCATTTTACTCACGCACCAGACACATTTTCTTTAGAAGATGAACGGTACATTCATTAGAACATGTACCTCTCTAGTTACATGTTCTCTAGTTGTTGTTCCAAATGTTGGGTTTTTGTCAAGGGAAGTTCACTTCATCGACCCTCCCTGCAAATAAAGCACCCTGTAGTGAGCACCCTGTGAAGTTCACTTCGGAATGGAACACAGCTCTGTTTTCTTTGAGCTAATCAGTTTCTCTCCTTCTAGATTGGAATCTTCCTTCACTTGTCTTCCTTCACTTGTTTCAGGGAAATAGCCGGTCGGAGTGCACCCTGTCACTTTCCCGAATCGTGAATTAAAAAAAAAAAAGGATGCTTTACAGGGAGGTTCAACCATTAAGCGAGATTCCTCATTCTGGGAGCTGTTGAAACTTAAATAAATAATGACCATCACGCCAAGGTCTTTTAAATTTCTAGTGTTTATCACTTAGTGCTGTAAATGGTTTAAGTGCTTATATACAGACCACTGCTCATTTATAGTCGTTCATTTATTACCACTTAACATCACATAGTTAAGGAACTGACCACATGATGCAAACGTACGGATTTGTAGACTGTACAACTCACTTAAAATTTAACACTTTCCTGTGTTCACATTATTCTCGGGTTTATCACAAAAAAAAAAAAAATATATATACACACACACACACACACACACACACACACACACACACACACACACACACACAGTAGAACCTCGGATTGCGAGTAACGTGGTTTACGAGTGTTCCACAAACCGAGCAAGTATTAGTTTACGAGCGCTGACTATCATGTATCACGCATGCGACTCTTATATTGACACCGAGCGTCACTCTTGTGCTGCGGAATTCTTTCAGCGTCTCACACACGCAAAAACCCTGACACACGCCCTCTCGCCTTTTCACCCCCTCCCCGGCTTCACAAACTCACAGAAACTCTGCTCTGTCGCGATTCTTTTCAAAGGTAAGTTGCTGGTTCATTTTTTTTTTTTTTTTTTTTACTTTACAGCAGTGATTCCCTTAGTATGCCAGTGTCAAAGATTAAAATTTTTCCTGTTAAAACGGTGTTTGCTTTGTGTTTGTGTGTCCGTTTGTTGTGAGACTTAAGTGATTCCGTTAGTATGCGCTCACGCCAGTCTCAGAGAGATTTCTTTTTTTCCTGTTAAAACAGTGTTTCGTGTGTGTGTTGTGAAACTTAAAAAGCGAGGTGGGGAGAGGGAGGACACACACACACACACACACACACACACACACACACGGCGCCTTCCAACGGAAACACTTATCTGTCGGGATTTATTTGTACTTTTTTTTTTAAAGGTAAAGATTAATTTGTTTTATTTTCATTTTATAGATTGTATTAATTATTTTTATTTATTAAATTTTTGGGGCTGTGGAACGAATAATTTGAGTTTTCATTATTTTATATGGGAAAATGATTTGGTTTACGAGTGTCTTGGAACACGAGCCCACTTCCGGAATGAATTATGCTCGTAATCCAAGGTTCCACTGTATACATATTCTATACAGACGTCTGTCTGATAAACGAATCCAGTCTGAATAGGGCTCTATACAATGTTGACTCAGAAGAAGTTGGGCGTCTCTTTTTAAATAACATCACCCATGTGAGATGTGTAGAAGGGGTTTATTGCCATTAAGTACTTGATTTAACTTTACTGTCTTCTTTGTTTTTTTTTTTTCTGGTATTTAGACTACAGGCTTAATCCTGTGCTACGGAAGGCTTGTAAAGCAGATATTCCCAAATTCTGTCAGAACATCCTGAACAAGGCAACTGATTACAGCGAACTAGAGGGCGAGGTCATTTCCTGTCTCAAGCTCAAATATGCCGACCAGGTATGAATATGAATATAAACTTTATGCTTTAGTAATTATGCTTAAGTTCACACGATTATATTTAACATTTTAAGGCTTTTGTAAAGCATTCAAACCCAACTCTTAAAGGAAGCTGTAAGTTTGAGCTCAGTTTGCAACGTCACTTGTATTGAATCAACTCCACTGTTGTGATGTTTAAATTGCAGTGTTGTAATGAACGGTAAAGTTCATCGTTCAATGTATTCCCGCTTTTGGTTTGAACTGCTCTCTATACACAGTGAGTATTAAGCCAGAACAACAAAAAACTGGCAAACTGCTGAGCTAACCCGTCCCTTTTTTGTAGAAAATAAAATTTAACTCATTTAAAGAGGCTTTCAAACCTTGTCACACACCCCTCAAGAGGGTATAAGTTGCACCCCTCAGGCGCAAGAAATGCCCAAATTTGCCCTGTTGACATATAATGGTGAAGGTATTCCCCATTGAAACAGGTAGTGCATTCCCTGCTATGGTAACTTCCAAAGGAACTTTAAAAACAGAACCTAACTGTGGATTCCGTTGTCATAGAGACATGGGGGCGGGCTTATTTTACTCGGGCAACCAATCTGTGTCTCGGGTTCATTGTAAAGCTGTCAAGCCACGCCCAACTGAGTCCCGTCAACTGTCAGTTCCGAAGACTGTCGTTACAAAAGTCTTGAGTTTTGCCACCAAGCACCACTCGCATTTTTTTCTATAAGTTTGTTTAGTAGTTGTTATTTATATTTATTATTATTTATTATTATTATTATTATTGAGGAAGTGCCTATTGCAGTATATAGTACCGGTCAAGTTTGAGACACACCTTCAAATTTAATGTTTTTTGTTTAGTGATCTATTTTCCACACTCCAGAACAATACTGGAGATTTCAAAACCATTAAATAACACACATGGCATTAGGTAATTGACAACAGTCAGTTAACATGAAGGTTAGCTTTTCTGGAAGCAGTTCTTGCAGTAACATTATTAATGGGGTTCGGGTAGTGCAGGGGTTAAGGTGTTGGACTATGGTTCAGAAGGTCCCAGGTTCAAACCTCGTGACAACCAAATTGCCACTTTGGGCCCTTGAGCCCTTATCCCTCAATGGTTCAGATGTATAGTGAGATAAAAAATGCTGGCCGAAATGTAATGTATTGTCAAGTGCATTTGCAAAACCCATCGAGCTCCATGAAACTGTCTCTCATGAAGACCTTTCCAGGAAAGTCCAAAGATCAAAACTTAGCTCTGCTGCAGAGAAGTTCATTTAGAGTCACCAGCCTCAGAAATCACCAGTTAACAACCAGCACCTTAGATTTACAGATCAGAAGTAGCAGAAACATCTCAATATTACTGTTGAGAGGAAATTGTGTATTTTGGATAGACACCTTCAACGTTGTTTTACAGTGTAGAAGGAATAAAAATCAAGAAACACAATGGAATGGAATCATTATTGTTCTGTCGCCCAGGCCTGGTAAAAGTATGCAAAATCATAATGTCTTTTTTTAAGAATAATTTAAAAACTTGCGGTGTGTCTCCAGCGTCTGTCTTCAGACTGCGAGGACCAGATCCGGGTGATCCTGCAGGAGTCGGCACTCGACTACAGACTGGATCCTCAGCTTCAGCTTCACTGCAGCAGGGAGGTGAGTTACACAGACACACACACACACACACACACACACACACACACACACACACACACACAGACATGTATGTTCCAGCTTGGCTCTACAGCAGCGCGAGTGTGCGTGTTGTGCAACACCCACTACTTTTGTTAGACACTAATGCCTGCACACAATAGCTCAGTTCTCTGAACCGGCTGCTGGCTGTATACATTTCCTATTCCTTCCTTTATGAGGAGGCTTAATAAAAATAGTTTTACCGTGTTGGGTGGGGGGGCACTTATCTCCTAGAGTGTGAAGTGTGTTAATGAGCACCCGGCTGCCATGAAGAGATCCGCCTGAGTGGAAGTAATGAGGAGACAGTAAGGGCCTTTTAGACACCTTGAGACACCCGCGTTCCCGTCAACCTACAAAGGCGCACTGAATACCTGTTAAAGCTCTCATTGTGCTGCTTTGGTGTACGGAGAGATTACATTACCTTACATCACATTACTTCTCAAAAATGCGGCACAATAAAGAGACAAACTTTTCATTACTTAATCTCGGCTAAAAATGTTGAGCCGCGTTGTTATCAGGCCGCTACGGAGGGATTTATTCGCGTAAAAGAGGAACGACAGGAAGAAGCGTTCTCTAAAACGACTGGATGTTCATCATCGCAACTCGTGCAGGGATTTGTATGGAAGATAAGTGTCATAAAAGGACCTGTTAATAAACGTGTCGGTGGTAGTGTGAAGGTGTAATCAGAAGGGTTTAGTGAACTTTGTAACGGATGTCACATTGAAAGAAAGGGAATGAGTTCTTTTATAGCTGCTTCAACAAAAGTGTGATGGCGTCTGGAGGTTCTCTCTCATTTATTCACAGAAACATTCTTCATATTTGTCACACTTAAATGGCTGAGATGATCAAACAAATTTTAATATCCCCGTGAGGATAATCCGAGTAAATCCAAAATGCAGTTTAAAATGACGATTTCATTTATTAAGGGTTCAAACTTGTCATCAACTGCAATCAAGTGTTTGTGACAACTGGCAGTGAGTCTTTCACATCCCTAGGGAGGAATTTTGGCCCACTCTTCTTTTCAAAACTGTTTTAAATCAGCATATTGGAGAGTTTAACCAGTTTATGGTCATGCCACAGCATTTCATTCAGATTAAAGTCTAGACTTTGACTAGGCCACTCCAAAACTTTCATTTATTTATTTTAGAATAAATAAATTAGGTTTGGATTTTTTTTTTTCCCCATAAAAAATGAAATAATCTTCATTTTGTATTTATTTACACTAGTTAATAATCATTTTTTGATGATCTGAATTATTTAGGTGTGACAAAATAACTAATTACAATATTAAAATTAAAATAAATTAAGTACTTTTTCCAAATCCCTGTACGTACTCTAATATTCCGAGTCTACGACACCAAAGAAATTCATATGTTGTAAAGAAATCGAGGGAAACAAAAGGTTTCCAGTGAGCCATAGGAAAAACTCCCATGTAAGGAATGGGGAGGAAGAGGAGAGCCCATGGACAGACGGGTCTGGGAAATTGAACAGCGTCTAGGGGAAACCTTACAGTGCAAACAGGACTTTTACTGCCATTGTACTGTGTTGTATCTGTGCCTTTACTCGGTGGATAAACTCTGTTGCATATCATTTAATTGTGCACAAACTTTCTCTCGCTCACTTGCTTTTGTGCTTGTTTTATATATAAAACAGGCCGAACATCTAGAGATATTTTCTTTACAAATACAGTTTCTAGGTTTGTTTTTAGGAAGGAAGTCCGATTTGCTTTTTTAATTTAGAGAACTACACTATTATTGACCATATACATGACCGTTTTTTGTAACTTTTACTGAAATAAATCTGTTAAATCGTGGACTATTATGTGTCTTTTTAACATTTTCCCTAAAACTGCACAAGGTTGCAGGAGCTTTTTTGGGGGGAAATTTATAATCCAGTCGAGGGGTCGCCACAGCGGACCATCCCATCCCATCCGCGCACAATTTGGCGCAGGTTTTTATGCCAGGAGCCCCTCCTGATACAACGGGACCGGTATGGTATCCAGTCCTGAGGTTTGAGCATTGGGTGGGAATCGAACCAGGGCCATCAGCACGGCAGGCAAGGAATCCACCACTGAGCCACCACTGCCTTATAACTAACAAATGAAATCCAAGTAAAATTAAAAATTAAAATATTAAGGGCGAAGGCTGTAACATGTTTGTTCTGAGACACGCATGTGACAATAGCATCTTTTTATACTTTTGCACATGCCTCAGCAGGCGGCGGGAGACAATCACAGATGATTGTTTAGTGCCACTCGGATTGAGTGCATGCCCCGTCTGCTCCATAGACTCATCAGACGGGATTTGAACCCACAATCTACAGATGATTGTGCAAACGTCTGTGTGTGGGTGATCATTTTCTAGTATGACCAGTTTCCTGCTGGTCTTGGCCAATCAAGGTAACACCTGACCAATGACTGATCAATCGGTGCCTCAATACAACAAACATCAGTACTAGAACTTGTACATTCTCTGTTCCACTAAAATTAGTTTTTTATTTCCCGGGATGATGAATTAGCTCTGTATTTTTTTCTATTCACTGTTACAAGAAAGGTATCATCTTAGTTTACACAATACTGGAAAAATAGCCAAGATCCACACGATCCAAAAAAAGCTTTGAAAAAAATTTGTCATGTCTCGTGTTCAAATCAGATTCACATTTTGTCACAGACACAACCAAGCGCAGTATGATACGACGTGAATGTAAGTGTAATGTGATGATGTGAGAACGGAAAGATGAGAGAGAATAGAAGGATTCCACTACAGAAAGAAAAATCACTCGAGAATATAATTAAACTAAAAGATTACAGAATGAAATAGAAATATATTAAGTAGAAATTATTCAGGATTATATTTATTAAATAGAATATATGAAGTATATAAATTACACAGAATGTGCAAATGTAATGTGAAGGTACATACAGTAAATGTAAAAATATAGAATGGTAAAGCTGTAGTGTGTGTGTGTGTGTGTGTGTGTGTGTGTGTGTGTGTGTCAGCAGTATGATTTGGAAGTGTGAAATGAAATGGTGTGTGACAGCAGCAGTTATTGTCCAGGTTCCAAAGAGCAACCTAGTCCTCATTTTATATGTAAATGAGTAATGTGCAAACACGAAATGTGTGAAATATTGCACTTTAAAAATAAATAAATGAATACATTTTTAATGAAATATTCTATACTCAATTTTTTTTTTTTTTTTAAACATTGGACGTCTTGAATGTCGTTTTTATTTGCCACCACGGGCAAAAGCTTGCTTTTTTTGTTTGTTTGTTTATTTAAAAAAAAAAATGAAAACTTGTACAGAAGAATTTAGCAGAACTGCACTGAAAATAGAAAGCTGGGGCGGAATTTATGATTATTCACTGAGAAGGCAACAGTACTGATCAACATTTTTCCAAGTGGTTAATAGTAGTATTCAGTTCTGATGAATTCCTCAGAGCGAATCCACACGGCCTGGTCTTTAGCAACATTATTTTTTTTTTTTTGCACACACTCGCATTATTCTGCTGAAATGATTTGCTTTTCTTTGTGCCCTGTACCGTCTGATTCATGTTTTATACGGTCCATTCATCACATTTGCTTATTGAAACATGCATCTGATTTTGTCCTTTTTGTCTTAATTTGTATAAATAACTAGATTTCTCACCGCATCTCTCTCTCTCTCTCTCTCTCTCTCTCTCTCTCTCTCTCTCGTCTTTGGTGTCCCGTGCTGTAGATTACAGAGTTATGTGCGGAGGAAGCCACCGCCCAAGAACAGACGGGCCAAGTGGAGGAATGTCTGAAGACCAACCTGCTAAAGCTCAGGCAGGACGCTTGCAAGAAGGTAAAGAACAAATCACACGGAAAATACGATATTGAGTTCCTTACACACGCCAGTGCTGTGTCTGTGAACTGAATACACAATCATAAGGCGAGGAGTCAAAAATCATCCGCAATTATCCGGTTACTATAATAACTTCCACTGGCCACACACTCGTATCAATGCTACCCGAGGGCGTCGTGATCTCGCACGTCCGCACACTTCTGCCCGTACCGTCTTTGATCCTCTGCAAAAACTTTTGTTTTGAGGTGTTAAAGCGTCCTCCATATAGTCCTGATCTTGTTTTGTCGGACTTTCACCTGTTTGGTCCCCTGAAAGGACGATGATTCACTTCCGACGAAAAACTTGAGACAGGAATGCCTTCGTGGCTCACAGCTCAGCCGAAAACATTTGCGAATGAGTGAATACGAAAGCTTGGAAAGCAAGGAGATGATGTCGTTAAATATATTTCACAGCCAGAGTGGGTGTAATAATTTTTGACTCGCCCTCGTACATCATGTTTCTTATCGTAACTTTGCTCTCTGGTCACACTGAACTCAAGAGTTTGTAAATATTTTCACCAGGTTTGTCATTAAGTTTTAACCATGTTGTTGTGTTGTGCATTATTATTATTTATTATGATTATGCAGTACCTGGAATGCTTCATTTTATTCCAACCTCTGGGTTCTGACCCATTCTCACTGAACATTTCTCTGTCTAGGAGGTTTTGAACATGCTTAAAGAGAGCAAAGCGGATATTTTCATCGATCCGGTGTTGCACACAGCCTGCGCCTTGGACCTGAAGCACCAGTGCGCGGCGATCCCCCCCGGCCGAGGCAGACGTGAGTGCTCGAAAGCTCAACCAGCCGACTTATCGGTTTGAGAAACCTTGCAGAAAGATGTGTGACTTTTCTAAACACGTGTCGACCTCACTTCACCTTCATTTCACAGAGATGTCCTGTCTGATGGAGGCTCTCCAGGACAAGCGCGTGAGACTGCAACCCGAGTGTAAGAAGAGATTACAGGACCGGATAGAAATGTGGGGCTACGCAGCCAAGGTTGGTCCATGATGATGGTGTAATGGGTGACCTGTAGACATTTGCAGTGTAGGGAATCAGTATTGGGGAAACAGTCAGTTGCAAGTTGTACAAAATGTTATCCAAGGATTAAAAAATCTGGTTAACGCAAAAAAAAAAAAAAAGTTTTTGTTTTGTTTTTCTCATCAGGTGGCCCCAGCTGAAGGTTTCGCAGACTTGGCTTTCCAAGTGCTGACGTCGCCTTCCAAGAACTACATCATGTTGGTGATCGCGCTGGCCGTGGGCGTGCTCTTCCTGGTGGGCTTGCTGTGTGGCCGCATCACTAAACGCGTGACCAGGGAACTGAAGGATAGGTAGAGCCTGCATCCCGAGCTTCTACATCTCAGACTCATAAATATATTGAAAAAGGCAAAAAAAAAAAAAAAAAAGACGAAGGTGGTTTAGATCGTTTTTGACCACACATCCACCGTTCTAATTCTGACCCGAGCGTCCTGCTTTATATCATCTCTGACCCGGGACGCTGTACTGTAAGTGAACTCGTGGTGGGGTCAAGTGTCTCATTACGGGCTCGTTCTGCTCCGTGCTGCCCCCTGCTGAGAACGTCCCTGAATACACAGATCAAACCTCAACACACGAGCGCGCGTTCTGGGACGCTAATCTGTGCATTTTTTTTGTTTGTTTGTTTGTCTTATTGAATGCTTGATTGACTCACTGTGCAAATGACATGCCATATTGGTGACAGATTCTGTCTACTATTTTCTTCGCTCCATTGCATAACACTCCTTTTTTTTTTTTTTTTTAGATTCTGAAACATTGTAGATACATACAGCTTAATTTTTTTAAATGGTATAAAGATCAGATTCTGTTGTCACAAATCAATGGATCTGAACAAATTAGGGCTGTTTAGTAGATTATTATTATTATTATTTTTTTTTTTATGCATTAGTTTCTGAAGTTAACACACACGTGTTGGTTTGTTCCTCTTGATCATTGATGTGTGCTGTTGTACCCAAGTACTTACTGATGTACTTACCCAAGTATTAGACAGTATGTGTCGCTAGCGATACTGTACTTCCTCAATGGGACACAAGGGGGCACTAAGAGTTCTGAGAATAACAGGACTGAATTTTTTTTTGTGCGTGTACAACTCCTGAGGTTCTACAGTGTAGTTTGATCAAATGCTCTCGTGTCACAACATGCAAGAAGTTTAAGGTATGCAAGTTAAATCATTTTAATGCGTGAAGACTTTTAAATAAATCACAAGCATTAAGGCGTTCATGCAAACAGCTAAAGTTTAAATATTTCATTGTAAAATGTGTCCCGAAGATGAAGAGTGTGTTTGTAACTTTTGGAGTTAGACGTCGCATTATAATTCTTGTGATGAGTTAAAAATAATTAAATAACCTTGAAGAATGAAGGAACACTCTCACTATAGTAACATTACGATGTTACAGAATGGAGAGCTGGGATTCTGCACAAGCTTAGAACAGAGGAACATGAAGTTTATACAGTGGTATCTCGGCATACAAATTTTCACCTTAAAAATTGACATTTCTGGAAGAACTTTGCCTGCATTTCAGCATACGAGCGACCAGACCGCCCAGAACGGCGTCAAAGTTGTGCGCGTAGGTAGACATACTTTTTTTTTGACATTTTGTGCAAGATTTAGTGAAGATGTAGCACCACGGGTCCCGAGAATGTTAGCAAGGACGGTAGCCAGAAGAAAAGGGAGCCACTTTTCAGTAAAGCATTTCAGTGACATGAGGAATCATAAGGTTAAGGGAGGATCAATAAGGATTTTTATTTATACATTTTTTTTTACTTCACTTGCATGTCTTTTTCTAAATGTTTTGTTTTTATATACAAAACGTGATTATAGTCATGGATAATTGGAAATTGGTATTATTGGTTATATTTCTAGGTGGCTGGAACAGATTATCTGCACTTGCATCATTTCCTGCAGGAAAGTGCGTTGCACATTACGAAATTTCACCTTAAGATCTCGCCTCCGGAGTGGATTAAATTCGTATGCCGAGGTTCCGCTGTACTACTGTTTTGTGATTTTTGGAATCTTTTTGGAGTTCCATATTTACCCTCTTTTTGTTCATTCAGTCTGCGTTCTCACACTTACTAGATCAAAACATCAAGATCCGAGAGGAAACCATAAAATTTATTTTTTCCTTTCCTCGCTTTCTAGTCACTCCAGTTTAAAAACAAGAGTTTAGTTTTTTTTTTTTTCTGATCGACACGTTTATCATGCAGGCGAGATTTGTTTCTTAAACCTCAATGTGACTGATCATCTTAAGAACTTAACACATCGTCAGAATTGAATTCAAAGCCTACAAGTGTGTGTATTGTCTCTAAAAGAGGCTGCACATGTTTTGGAACGTGTAAGAAGTAGTAAAAGAAAAAACTGCATTGAATGTCGATTGGTTTCTTAAATGCTGTTTTTTACACCCATGGCCTTATTTATTATACATGTTCTATTTTATTTATGTACCGCAAGATTTTTTTAATACATTTTTTTTTTCTTCAGTTTTGAGGTGAGCTTGACCTAAAGTGTGCCTGCATGTCCCACAGTCCAACCGGAAGTCCTGAGACATGTCCCACTGACCGGACATGTCGGATTGTTCGTTTGATTTTTGCCTTATTCATATGACGCAGGTTATAAAAATGAGCATCACTTCTTCTCTGTGTAATATATCAGAACATGGCCTTTTGTACCGACTCTGAGAGCTGAGATTCTTTATTTCAGAATACAGGAGATCGCTGCAGGGGACAGATTTAACTAGAGGTTTTTCACTGTATATTCACTTACTTTCATCACAAATGAAGCATGGACAAGAGTGTTTGGCCAAACCTGCAGTGACATGGTATACGGAGTCGGTCCCACTTTTAGCAGCTATAACGGCTTACATTCTTCTTGGAAGGCCGTCTATAAGACTTTGGAGTGTTTCTGTGGGAATTTGTGTTCATTCATTCTGTAGAGCGTTTATGAGGTCAGGCAAGTTCTGTTACACCAAACTCATCAAAACCATGTCTGTATAGTGTTTTTGTCCACTGAGGCGGCTTATTGAAAGGCCTTGCCCCAACTGTTGTCACAAATTTGCATAGGAGCATATCATTGTCCAAGATGTCTTGGGATGCTGAAGCATTAAGATTGTCCTTCACTGGGGATAAGGGGTCTGATTATTGAATTCAGGTGTATCAATCAATCACTCACTCACTCACTCTCACTCACTCATCATCTATACCGCTTAATCCTGTATTCAGGGTCACGGAGGGCCTGGAGCCTATCACAGGAGACTTAGGGCACATGGCAGGGTACACCCTGGACAGGGTGCCAATCCATCGCAGGGCACAGACACGCACACGTACACTCACTCATTCACACACTACGGGCAATTTGGGAACGCCAATTAGCCTAAACTGCATGTCTTTGGACTGTGGGAGGAAACCGGAGTACTCAGAGGAAACCCACCAAGCACGGGGAGAACATGCAAACTCCATGCACACAGAGACGGGAATCGAACCTGGCCAGGGATCGAACCCGGACCACTAACCACTACACAACCATACCATCAATCAATCAATAATAATAATAATACAGGTTTGGCCAAAAACTTTTGTCCATAAAGTGTACATGATGAACAAATGGAAAAGCGAGACACATTTCTTGTCTTTAGAAACCTCCATACTGTGTGTCTGAGAGCGCCAGTGAGCCTCATTCTTTTCTTTTCTAACTTTAATGGGGAAAAGTAGAATCTTAAGAATATTGCCAGGTTTTAGAGATGACCGTTTGCTTCAGTGACTTCGCGCACTTGAGCTGGGACGGACTGGGACGCACAGGTCCATCGCTCGCTTTACTGTACGGTGTACGACACTGATCTGACCTTTTCTACAAAAGCATTAACATCAATATATTTGTAATGTTTTTGTTTGTTTTTTTGCCCCCCTACATTTATTCCCAGTGTTGTCTCAGACATTCCGTCCTCGCTGTATATTCACCGAACATCTAAAAAAAAAAGTGTTTTAATTCCACTTAAACTCCACCTTACGGCATTCAATCTGTCCAGAACCGAACCCTGAGCCCACACACGCGCGCACACATGCGCACACACACACTCCTAGCCAATCACAGTATAATATTACAACACCTTTAACCTGATAACGGTGGCTTCTGGGATTAAATGCAATGCGGTCACTCTTAGGTTTTTGTTCTTCACAAGACGTCTGTTGTGGATCTTTAAGTGGAAATCTTTGTTATGGATTTTGAATGATGATTTGAATTTGTAGGTTTTCAAATAAATGGGTAAAAACACTGGAAACACGGAGTAGCATGTGCAATAATATTTAGTAAAAAGTACATGACTAAGAAGTTTAGAGGATTTTACACAAGCATAACATTCTTTCCTTAATAAAGCTGAATACATATACAGTATATAAGAATCTGCTGATTTGTATGATGATGATGATGATGATGATGATGATATAAAGTATTTCTAACAGTAAATATACAAGGGCTGTAAGGAAAGTATCGCGAAAGTTAGAATAACTATCAACTGTACTGTGCAAAAGTTTATTATTTTAGGACTTTTTATTGACATTGAGTCAGTATAAAAACATTTCTGATTTTCAAAAAATAAAATAAGTATTCCAGCACAAAAAATTAAAAGTCACAGGAAAATATTTGTGTTCCAGAAAAGAAAGCAGCAATTTATAAAAAGCGACCACGTTTCATAAATAAACTTGCCGTGTTCTGCAAACCAACAAGAAGCAGAAGTCCTCAGGATGACGCGGGTGTTTCTGCAGGATGCTCGGTGAAACCATTTTCTTAAATCTGTAATCTAACTTTTTTATTAATTACTAGGCTTCCCCCCCCCCCCCTTCCTTGCTATACAGCGTTTATAAAAGTTTAAGACTTTTGCGCAGTACTGTAGGATGTTCAGATTGTCTATTGTATCAAGGCAGAGTAAATCCTCCTCTATATAAAGGTACTATTCAACATGTTCTCCATCACACGCCAGGCATCTGCACCCGACGCTCGAATCCTCTTTAAAGACTTTTACGCAGATGAGACCATTAACGAAAGCGACGTACACAAGTTTTCACCGCACACTTTCGGTACAGCCCTGGTATTTCCCATCTCATGAACAGTAAAACACTCCTTTCCTGCTTTCTCTTGGGTTGCTGGGACACTGAGCCTTATTATTGCTTTTTTACTTTTCTTTCATAACCAGCTAAAGGCTTCTTTTTATATAGAAACGAATACAAAAAGTTTTTTTGTTGTTTTTTTTGGACAATGTTGATGGTATTCTGTAAATAATAAAGCTAGTCCTTTTTTTTAATGTAGGTTTGGATGTCTTCTGACTGTACCTGCCTATATTTTGTAGGTAAATGTCCTCGCTGAATTGTAAATACAAGTCATGATTGTATGATGAGGTTGTTTTTTGGGTTTGATTTGTTTGTTTGCCCTCTAAAATCTAAAATATCGACGGTGCAACTTTTTCTCTAAACTGATTCTATTATTTAGTTTTTTTTTTTCCCTCCTCCTCAAGCCTGGGCAGATGGACCTGTGAGACAGAGTGCAATGACCGAAAGACTTTGTTATGTAATGATTAAAAATGTGATGGAAATAATAAAAAATGAAGGAAGCTACAGACTCGGGAACCCAAGCTGGAAACCAATTTTTTATTTTTATTTTTTATTTTTTGGTTCTGTCTGTAGATTGTTCTTCAGACGTATAGACTAAAACCACCTTGTAAAAAGCTCTGAATGATTATATTTACAGCCATCCAATACAGGGACAAAAAAAGTGGATTTAAATTTTTTTTTTATATCTGTATTTTCAGTTTAATAAGACTATATTACGATTTTCTTATTTATGGTCTCTCTGGGGTTTTTTTTTTTTTTTTTGGATTTTGCGTTCACTAATCGTAAACATGATCCCGTGTGGAAATGAGAGATGGTGGCCATGGTATATGACCAACTTCATAATTATTGGCACCGTTTGAGAAGATAAAACGTATTGTTTTAAATTTTCCACAGAAGACTCGTTGTAGAATATTTTGATCGACGTTGGTGTATAAGGTTTAAATACCGATAAATAAATAATCAAATTAATAGATTTAACAATGCTAACATTACAACGAGGAAATACCTGGACAGTCGGCTTCATGAATGTTTATATGGTGCTAATGGAAAAATTGTCTTTATATTTTCTAGATGATCTTAAAAGAAAAGAGTCACCCGATGAGGTGGACTGAATATAGATTGACTTGAGGTGAATTCCAGCGAGAGGACAGTAGCAGTGTAATGTTTTTTTCCCCCTCACAGAGCTAACTTGTGGTCAGTGGAATAAGTGCACCCTTTCCAACCTCTTTAAAGAAGTCGACTCAACGGGTTCTTTTATTATTATGTAATGAATTTTAATGTGCATTATATCATTACTCTTATTTAGTCAAATCAAATCCTCCGTGTTTGTCTTGGTGTACATTTAGTACCAACAACATTTAAAAAAAAAGAACGAAAAAAAAAAACTGTTAGTTGTTTAACTGTAGCCTGTCAGTCATTTAAACCATTATAAAGCATCTAGGTTGACTGGGCCGGGGTTTGAACTCCTGACAACCATGCCAGGATGCAAGAGATCACATTTTTTCCACCATGTGATGTTCGATGTAAACAGTAATTGAAGCTCTTGTCCTGTATCTGTCACGTGATGGACGGATTTGATGATTGCAGTAATGGATGGGTGTTCCTAACAAAGTGGCTGGCGAGTCTGCAACGGCCAGAGTAAACCAGTTAAACCAGCAAATAACATAAGCTGTCTTATCTATTAGCTGACCTAGAATGCAAAAGTGTTGTAGGAAAATGTGCACACAGCAACATGGATGACTGCAGTCTTAAGGAGCTCGTCAAGCGAATCCGATTCAAGCCATTGGGAGAACTTTACAAGGAGTGGAGTGAGGCTGGAGTCGGTGCATCGAGAGCCACCGTGCACTGATGCAACTGTTACATTCCTAGTATCAAGCCAGTCCTGAACCTGAGACAACATCAGAAGAGGCTGAGGATAAAACGAATCACTGCTCAGTCGTCCAAAGTGCTTTTAAAAAAAAAAAAAAAAGTGAATTTAGCATTTCATTTGGAAATCAAGCTCCCAAAGAGGAGAGTCACAGAATCCAAGTTGCATGGTGTTTCCACAGTCGGGGATGATGTATGGTGCCATGTCATCTACTGGTGTTGGTCCACTGTGTATTATTAAATCCAAAGTCAACACCGCCCTCTATCAAGATTTTAGGGCACTTCACGCTTCCGTCTTCTGACGAGCTTTACACAGATGCTGATTTCTCCCCAGCCCACAGTGCCAAAACCACCCCAGACTGGATAACTGAGCGTGAACTCTATAGAAAATCGCTGGAATATTGTATAAGAGGAAGATGAGAAACGCCCGGTCGAACAATACAGACAAGCTGAAGGCTGCTATCAAAGCGACCTGGTTTTAAATAACGCCTCATTAGCCTCACACAGGCTAATCATGTCCATGCCATGTTATCTGGTATCCAGATGTACGCAGCATCAGATCCCTGAAATCATGCACGTTGTCAGGATGGGGCCTCCATGGACTAGACTTGTTTGTTCAGCACTGCCCAGAGATATTTAATCTGATTGGGATTCTGTAAACTTCAACGTCTTGAATTCCATCATGCTCCTCCAACCGTTCCTGAACATTTTTTGTTGTGTGTTGTGGTATGTGCCAAAGTAACATCCACATGAATGCGGTTACCGTTTCAAAATGCAGCTCAGCCAATCAGATTGCAGAATCGAAGCAGCGCTATTGAATTTCTCAAATCTGATTGGTGAAAATGATTGTCTTTTCCGCACATATATATGTGGAAGGAAACACACCAACCACGGGGAGAACATGCAAACTCCATGCACGCGGAGACCCGAGGCGGGAATCAAACCCGAAGTCTGGACTGCACATCATGTTTAATGAATGCTATGTTTTAGATTTTCATGTTTTCATTCTATTTTATTTTTATTATAACTTTGTACATCAATCCCAAATTTTTAAATTGGCAATTATTTTGCAGTTTTTCCTATTGCACTACAATCATTCTTTCTATTCTCCTACCTTGTTTTCTCAGTTCATGAACAGTTGTATAAGCATTTCATTGCATATCATACTGTGTGTAGTCGTGTATGTACAAACAAAATGAAATTTTAATTAGTGTCTATGGAAACCACTGCACAGCAGCACTACCAAATTCTCCTTTTTTATGCTGCATTTTCCCCCTGCATCGCTTATTTATGGCCAGCAGATGGCGACATTTATATACACATAGATCTACACACACCTTTTTACTAAGCAGGGAAGAATTTATTATCATGGCCACACATTAGAATAAAGGCTGTATAATATAATATATCGGATCCAGGTGCTATAATCATCCAAAAAAAAAAAAAAATTATGTACACACCTCAGGAAAAGAAAAATAGTATGGTCTATATTATATCAATATAATATTAATATCATATCATGTTATTTAGATTAATATATGACGTGTAGCAATAAATGTGGTATTAAAATATTTATACATTTAAACTTTTATCTGTGGTCTGATTCGTTCGAAAAATGTTGATAATTCCCAATTAGTTGTTGAAATAATTTTATATTGTTTATATATTGTTTAAAAAATAGATATGTTGTAGATATCATTATTAAATTAATTTTATATTGTGATCAAAATATTTAGAAAATTTTGTGTGTGTGTGTGTGTGTGTGTGTGTGTGTGAGAGAGAGAGAGAGAGAGAGAGAGAGAGATAATGATGATGATAATGACATGAGGGGGGTCTGGTAGGGTAATCAGATGCATTGTAGTTTTGAGGCCATGAACTTGGCCTTTGTTGTGTGTGTGTGTGTGTGTGTGTGTGTGTGTGTGTGTGTTGGTCTTGTTCCCCCCTACAGACTCGCCTCAGGCGAAACAGCGCGCGCGCGCACACAGACACACACACAGGCACACACGCGCGTCCATCTAGTCATGTGGTCTGACTGCACCGTTATTCGCGGCTCTGAAGCACCACTGCTCGGTGTGTGAATGTTTCTGTCCATAAGCAAAGCCCCAGGTTCAGAGCCTGTCAGGAGAGCTGATTCATCCGGTGTTTAATCCTGCATTAATGCTCTGCCATGCAAAATGCTTAGAGAGAGAGAGAGAGAGAGATTAATGAATGATAAACTCTGTATTTGGGAGAGTAAAAAAATCCTGACAGACTGTTAAACAGTGTCATAAATATGAAATCTAGAATAATCTTAAAAACACCCGGACACTTTGTAAGAGTTATTATTATTATTATTATTATTATTATTATTATTATTATTATTATTATTATTATTATTATTATTGCTGTTGTTGTTGTTGTTGTTAATACTACTACTACTACTAATAATAATAATAACAGCAACAATAATAATTATAATAGGCAGGAGTAGCTCAGTGGTTAAGGTGGACTGCTGATTAAAAGGTCCCTGGTTCAAACCCCAGCACCACCACCAAATTGCCCCTGTTGGACCCTTGAGCAAGGCCCTTAACCCTAAACTACTCAGATGTATAATGAGATAAATGTAAGTCGCTCTGGATAAGGGCACGTGCCAAATAAATAAATAAATATAACAACTATAGTAATAATAATAATAATAATACAATATTACAAACTATTTTGTTTACATGTTTGTAAAAGTGTAGTTTTTTGGGGGGGATTAAACAGTAAAAAGTGGAAGAGCTTTTAAACCTAGAACCATGTATTAACCCCATAGAGAAGCCTTAATTCTAACATTTTTACAGGCTTTAATGTGTAAATGGGGTCTTCTTATTTTATTATTTCATATTGAGAGATTATTATTATTATTATTATTATTATTATTATTATTATTATTATTGTTGTTGTTGTTGTTGTTGTAGTTTACCTTGTTTATTGTTTAATCCATGAAGTCCTTTGCCAATAATTGTACATAACACCACATAAGTAGATTATTATTCAGTTGTTTGGCTACACACCAGAAGCCTCGGTGCCTCTCAGGGTAAGTGTCTAATTAACAGCATAAGTGTGTAATTAACACACTGAATGCGTCATTAACATAATTAACAGAGTTAAACCACACAAAGGTTAACTCCAGCAGGCTGCATGAGCAGATCGGGGTGTAATGAGAGCAGGAGAGGTTTTATTCGTGCTCATGAGCAGACCCATTGTAAACAACACATTCACATTGAAATCAAATGGAGCTTGGCAGTGGGACAGACGCGCGACACGCGCATGCACGCGCACACACGCGCGCACACACATTTTGGCTTTGAGTGGCTTTGAACCCTATTCACCATGTACGAGTCCCTGCGGTACACACATAAACACACACACACACACACACACACACACACACACACACACACACACAGGGATGAGCCACTCTCACAGCGGTAAGTGTCCTGATTTAACGCGTCTCTGTAATTCTCTCTATATACATAGGGTTCAGATATTATTTTCAAAATGTTCACAAGAATATTTTTGAATAATATCCGATAAATTACAGTATATTTAAGGATTAAACTCATGCTGTCTACCAGTTAAAATGTCGAAATAAATTCACATCACACACTTGGTTGTCTGTTTGGTGGTCACTTTTTTTTGTTTGTTTTTTGTTTTGTTTGTTTTGCGAAAAAAGAAAATAAAATTATATAAAATCATAAACAAACCTATAACACGAAATAATACACAAAAATATATTTATTAAATAATACAGGCTGTATAAAGACATGGTGTTTTTTTTTTTTTCATTTGCATGAACATTTTTCTTCCTGATCATGAACTGATTTCAAATTTCATATGTCATGCAGAAAATAAAGGTAACAACGAGAAAGGTAATGTAAATAAGAGGTTTAATCAAGTGCACACCATGTTATAAAAATAAGCATGGCGTATATATACTGTGTATTATGTGTGTGTTTATTTATTTCAAAAGAAAATTTCGATTTATAGATCTTCAGGCATTTTTGTTTTCCTAAAAGAATTCTCAGTTTTCCTTGCTCGCCGGTTTGTCTTTTATGACGTCACCATGAAGAAATCCTTAAAACCAGTGGCCATAGGGGGAAAAAAAAATCATGATCAGGGTTACTAGAGGAAATTTAACATGATCCACAGGAAATAAATCCATGAACTGTTGTTTTATAGGGTGTAAATTGTAAAATATTTCATAAATGTTCAGATTTATGCTGTAAATCGTGATTTTTTTTTACAGATTTATAATATGAATATGAATGAATACTAATCAGTATTACCGTGTTATAATATCTCTTTACTATAATAATAATAATAATAATAATAATAATAATAATAATAATAATAATAATACAGTATAAACCGGACTAAATTACAACAAACAAGAACAATAAAAATATTTTAAAACATTTCTGAAATGCCCTTGACCCTTTAAACCCCTAAACCCTCCCCCATGTGCTACACACCCGTCTCTTTTCAGGACATTTTCTACCAAAACTGACCTTTAAACCTTGTTTCAGACTCAGTGTTTGAATGTGTGACTGCGTGTTCATCTCTAAACATCAGCAATATTTACAGCCGAATAAAACATGCTTAGAATAAAGATTTTAGGAAAGAAAAGGGATGAAGTCTGATAGCTGTTCTGTCGGATTTGCGGGTCAGTGAAGGTCACTGGAGGAGGAGAGTCTGTCTGAATGATCTAATTCATATTTATATAGCATGTCTTAGTCTTTATTGCGCTGTCCATTTTTTTCCAGACACGGATCTGTTTTTTCTTTAAAAAAAAAAAAAAAAAAAAAACCGTTTTGTGCACAAACGCAGGTTTTGGGTTGCAGAAATCATCGTTGTGTAAAATTGGTCAAGAAATCTAAATGAACATGTAGATTAAGACTAAGATTGTGCTTAAATGTTTAGCTGTGCTGAATGATTTCATTCATATTTACAATATGATTCAAAATAAAAACAATTGATGAAAATTGCATTTTTAATGTAAAATATATACTAATAAACCTGTATACATGCTGAATCTATCAGACTAAGAACTTTTACGCGCGAATATGGATGGGTGCTTTGATGTGTTGCGTTTATAACATCTATATGAAATAACATTTTAAAAATTCGGGGACAGAGAGAGAGAGAGAGAGAGAGAGAGAGAGAGAGAGAGACTGGACACATATAAGATCAATTACCTCGAATTACATAAATCTGTGAGAAAGATCATTGGATCACAGCCTTAAGGCAAAAACAGACGTGGCATCAGGCCAATCAACAACAACAACACACACACACACACACACACACACATGCAAATGTTTACAAAATGTTTTTTTTTTTTTTTTTTTTGGTCATCCAAAAAGTGAACGATGCTCGCACTGGGATCAAAATCTATTTTTCCCCAGATAATCAGAATAAGCTCATCATGCGCTTTATTCCCCTCAAATCTGCACCTATACAGGCATGATGCTGCTTCTTTCATGTCTCCCGATGTCCTTTACACTATGAATATTAAACCTATTTTCATTAGTAAATGTGGCTATACTGTGGTTTACCATTAAAGGCTTAAATCATTACATTAAAACTGTTATTAAAACCCGTTTTTTAATAAAAAAGGAATTACGCTGCCAGTTGTGTGCACGAGTCTGTAATAATCATACAAAGGACGACATAATCAATATAATTTCTGATCCTTCAAAAAAGAAAAAAAAATTAAACATCCAAAATCACCAAGAGAAGTTCCTGACTTTCTGTTTCCTTATGGATGATCTTGGTCTAAGAGAGTGGTTCCTAAGATCACCTTCAAAAAAGGTGCATCAACAAATAAGCTTCACTCCTTCCCTGAATTTCACGCGTATGGAAGCGCAAATAGTATGACCACATACAGTATGTACCAAAAATACATACTTTTTTTTAAAGGAACAAATGTTGTAAAAAAAAATTAACAACAGTTTTTTTTGGTACGGGAAATTATTTTGACGCACGCGACTCGCGAAGCAATGCTGCTAAATAACAAACGACATACAGCCTACATACAGGGTGCATGCCTTCTATAAGAATATAGAAATATATTTCTGGGTTTTAGGAGTGTGTGTCATCTTCCCTGACTGTCCCTTTAAAACAAAATGGGTTACAGAACAACATGAACAAACTTTCGGTTCTGTGATTTCACTGATGATGCAGTTTTGAGCATTTTATAGTATATCATCTTGTGTTCACATGTTGTAAATCCTTGGCTAAATTACCATTTTAATACACTTTTAAACCCTCCTTTAATACATTTTCAGAATGAAGAAAAATTCAGGAAAAACATCCTAAAACAATTTAAAATTAAAAATATGTATCCATATAGATATACTTAATTCACAATTAGCAGCTGTTTGTCCAATAGTCTAACCCAATCTTAAACAATATTCTGTCTAAACTATAACTGTGGAAATATTTTGTTCAGCATATAAACCAATAGTCTGATCATGCTATATATAATACAAGCATTTATTAAACGCATTCTTTCCTGAGATAGAGCAAACAAACCAAGCAAACAAAACAAATAAATTAATATAACTGCAGTTACAATGATTGGTTTGATCACAGCCTCCCGTTATGTCTGCATGAATATAATTCCTGCAGTGATTTTACTGAACAACAGAGGGCGCTATATGAACACTTGACCTGCTAAGTTCAATATGACTGTACTGTAGTGAAAGGAAGGAAGGTGACCAAAAACGACCAAATGTAGGATAATAATAAGTTTCACACTCTTATCATGATTATTTTAGTGTTAAATGTGTTAAAACTAAATGATAACACGAGGGAAGAGTAGTTGACCCTGTGCAGGGTGGATTGGTCTGGGACACTATAGATTATAGTGGCCAGGGCCTTGTGGTTAAACAAGTGACAAGGGCTACATTTTTACTAACCATCTGACTAGAGATGCGTAAATTTACTAGAATGGTCGGCTACAAAACTGTCTGCAGAACAGAAATGCTTTCTCTCTCAATCTCTAAGCAAACCACTATAATAAGGGTATAATAAACACCAGTGCAGTGTAGGCTATATAACAACATATATAGGATAATATAATTACACATTTAATGTACACCATAGTTTCCATGTTAAAATATTAATATAATAAAGCAGCATAAAAAATGTAGGTGATACACGTTAGAAATAACAAAAACGGCATAAGATTGGATAAGATTAGAACAAAATGTATACTTGGGAATAATGTTAAAATTATGTTGCATGTTGAGTTTGGTCCCAAAATAATTTTGGCTGAATGAAATATTAACCATGAAAGATCAAATGTTTTCAAATGTAAAAGAGGTGAAAAAAGGACATAGTGTAATAAAGAAATGCGTAAAAACGTGCCAGGCGTATTTTAATAATAGGAAAAAGGTTCTGTGGATGGAATTTATAAGTGACATTGGAAATCAGTTTAGGTGGGAAACACACACACGACAAAACCAGGTGTACAGAATCAGAATATAGGATTTAGGTTGAATAAAACCTCTTTCTTTCTCTTAACCTTTATTCTTCACCTATTATACACCGAATTCACGGTTCCATCAAAGCAAAACTCATGGTGACTTTGCCGTGGAAAAAAGTAACAGATTGTCAGATTAATTAGGCTGCAGGACCGCAGGACGGACACTGGAGCACTTCAGCACAAAGGAATTATCATGACAAAAGCTGGTCGAGTGGAAAACCGGGTCATAGAAAAAAAAAATCAACAGAAGTCAAAAGCTGAATATGAAATGGTGAGACGCGGAAAACATTTTGCGCAGGTGGGAAGGTTGTGGATCTCTGGAGCTCATGGACACGGACACGGACACTCGGCATGGAGGCCTACAAACACTCTGTCTGTTCATCTATCAACCCTGTTATTAATTTCATCTCTCTTTATTTCTCTCGCATCCTGGTTAATCAGTACATTTCACAGGATACGCGTGCCACTGATTGACTATACACCATGCGCAAAACAAAAAAAAAGACATTTAGTCAAGCAGTGTGAAGATTTAGAGAAAAATACAACACGGTGCATTAATAATAATAATAATAATAATAATAATAATAATAGGAAAAATATTAGATAAAGACATAAGGTCAATAACAATAAACATAAGCATGACAATTCTCTATATGTACTATACATATGCGTCAACTAAAATTATGATTTTAATTGCTGTAATATTATAATGTAAATTATTTATCAATATATTTATCCTTATTAATACGTGTACGGAACATGGTTCTAATACATAAAACATTTTTAAAAACATTAAAACATATTGTCCATTCCACACATCCTCCATACGTCGCATAATAACAGGTAAAATATACTCTACAATATTTATTATTATTATACTTAGATTATACTTCATTTAAATCAGCAGATGAATCACAATTCACACTTGTTATTTTCGTATTAGTGACATCACAGATATTATAACCTATTATTATGTCTAAAAATCATTATTTATGGATGTTAGTTATTATTCATTTTATTTTAGTCTATACAACAAAATACAAGACACAACAAAATACAACAGATGTTAATGTTGATATACTGTATATTATAAACCATTATACCATACGTATAATGGTGTATAACCATATACTATAAACCATTATGTATATTATTGAGTCTAGGATTGACATGATGAGCTTAGTATGAGTAAGAGATGAATAATTCCACCTTTTGGAGAAAATAACCGGAAAAATATATAAAATATAAGAAATGCATAAAGATGAAATGCAAAAGACAAGGCGAGGTGAACGGAAACACTGTTTCTATTCACCTGCTTTAACAGAACAGCATTAAAATATTGATTATGATATGAAGGCATTTCCCCCAAATAAAATGGAGAATGTGATCCAGACTTAGACCAGGTTAGTTAGTTAGTTACTTAGTTAGTTGACTAAGCACAGTGCCTATAATAACACCCTGTATCAAATCTTTAACGCATATATAACAAGTGACTAAAACAATGTCTAACATTCTCTATATGCATGTTTGTTTTGCTAAACAAAATATTTAGACGATATCCTTGCCTAATTCCATCACTCCCCCCCTCCCCCCCCGCCTCCTCATAACCCCCCCTCCCCTCCTCCCTTTCTTCTAACACCCCCCCCCCTTCCCCATCTCCCTCCCTCCCACCCCGGATCCAATCTCATTGATCCAGGAGGAGCTAATTAGCCCTTCCCGCCGTGCCTGTGTAATAGTGCGCATGCGCACTGGGCTAATTCCAGCCATTTTTTGCAGGAAACTAATTAGCAGGAATAAAGACTGAACGGGTTTTTTTTTCTCTCTCTTCGCTGTCGTCCAGCACCGCTTTCTCCTCTTCCTCTCTCTCTCTCTTTCTCTCTTTCTCTGAACGAGCCAAGTCGTCCGCGTTACAACCAAATACTCGTTTTTTAAAATGTTTGTTTGTTTGTTTTTTTATGTTCTTCAAAAAAAGGCTTTAAGAAAACCGTAAGACGGGGATATAAATAGAAATATATACCTCTTTGACTGTTTGTTACTACTACTACTAATAATCTAGAAGCTATCTGACCAAATGGAAGTACGCGAGTGGGATGTATGAACGCGGCGCGCGCACGGAGCCTGAGGAACGCGGACGTCGGGAAAACGCAACAAAAAAAAAAAACCCGCACAGAATGTAAGTTTGTTTCCTGTTGAATGGGCTTTACAGTAAGGGTTGTGCTTTCCGCTTGTTTTTTTTTTTCTAGCCTTGACTTTCTTGCCCTGTTTAGAGCTATGATGTAAGGTGGTTAAGGTTTAGCGTTAGTGGGTTTTGTCTTGTTTGTATGTTTGTTTTTATTTCCCGGAGTTGCTCGGTTAGTCAGTCAGTCAGTCAGTCAGTTATTTACTCGCTTAGTTAGTTTGTTGCTGGTGTTGTTACCTTGTTGCTCAGACGTCCTTGCTCAGAAAACATGTAGAAACCTGAACTCACATCCTGAGTGCTTATCTTTTTGTGTGTGTGTGTGTGTGTGCAAACATGGGCGGTGTGTTGTAGCTAACACCCAAGCGACAACAACAACATGCAGTTCTTCCCATTAAAATGGTGTCCGATGCCGAAAACATCCGATCACAGACACGCATCAAAATATATACATATAAAAACACAATAATAATAATAATAATAATAATAATAATAATAATAATCCAGATCTGAAGTGAAACATCCAAAGAGGTCTGATCTCAAATCCAGGACTTCTGATGCACGCTGTTCAAACTTTCACATTTTCAGACCGTTGAAGCTTTGTATCCATAAACAATCTTGTTTAAAAAACAAAACAAAACAAAAAAAAAAAACTTCAAACAAAATGTAGCCACTCACTGTTTGAACTCTGTTTGATCCGAAAACACAGAGTTTATTCCACCGACTGTAGCTCTTATGATCATATATCATACCACAGCACAAAACAAGCAAAAAGCAGTGTTTCCCAAAAAGTATGGAGAGCATACAAAGGTTCCTGTGTATGAGGAAGGGAATGGTGGTGTGGATTTTTTTATATTTTTTTACACACACACACACACACACACACACACACACACACACACACACACATATTGGGTCATTCCACGATCATCACATCATGGTGGAGAAAGGAATGGAGGGAGGGAGGGAGGGAGGGGGTACTCAGGGTCAAAGAGTCCAGACTCACAAGTCAGAGGTCATGGTGTTGGAGAAAGAATGGTGGAGAAAAAAAAGGCAGATAAGTAGTAGAAAGAAGGCGAGAGTGAGAAGATGACAGCAGGAGATACTGCAGGCACAGCAAGATGGAAATTGCATGTGTGTGTGTGTGTGTGTGTGTGTGTGTGTGTTTGTAAATCCCTGGTGTTTGGGTGTTTGCTGGACCAGGAATAATTTCCCTAATCTTAAAAAAAAAAAAAAATCATCATATCACATATCATCAAGTCACATCCTGAGCCGGAAAAGCACAAGACTGAGACATATTTCTGTTTAATATCACGTTCTCCTGGCTGTCGTCTCGGTTTAAAGAAACCAGAAACTGTTGTTACACACACTGTGTCTGTTACTGTGCAGGTTTCGCTGTCGGTTTTTTTTTTTTTTTTTTTTGCGCTAATTTATGGTTGATGTCCAAGTTTGAAATGTAAAACTCATATTTTTCCAACCTTAGCAGGGTGTCTGTTGTGTTAAAGTAAATATTGTAAAAAAAAAATCATATTGACTAAGAAATTGTACGAAATGTCAGACATTGTGCAGTACAGCATTATACACACTTTGGTTACTTTACTGATGATCTTTGAACGGCACTGTAGAACCCGGGTTTCTTATCAGACCCTTAAAAGTGCACACGCTCTTACTTGACATGTTAACATTTTGCCTTTTAAAAAACAAGTACAGTTACAGTTCAACACCAGTAAACATGTTATTTCCATTTATTTAGCATACTACTCCTAAACCGCTCTATTTTGGTTTCTACAATTACTAGTATTTTATTGCTTGGGCATAAGAAATGGAGAGAAGTATATATATATATTTTGGTATTATAAGGCATTCCACCATTTTCAGACAGTTTGTTTTTGATGAAACATGATTCTATGGTAACTGCTGCACATTTCATTCCTGATGGGACTGACAAAAATACCTCCGTGACTTGACTAGTGGCTTGAATTCCCTGATAATAACAGGCTTTATTAATCTAATGCTTTTCCGCCGATGTAGAACATTCATGAATAATTGTTGCTTTGTTTTTCGACTGAACCAAGCACATGTGAGCGCATAGCTGAAATACTTGAAAGACGTCGAAACGTGTAACACGGCTATAATTATCATTCCCTGTACCGCTGTGCTAACCTGTCCTGTTAGTGTTTGACTTGAGGACTGACAGTGTTTGTGTAGTGTATAAACAGGGGGAACGGAAATCGTCAGGTAGCGGCCGATACAATACGATACGACGATTTGATCTGCCGATGTGATTCACGATTTTATAAATATCGCAATTCTATATTTTATTACAATTCTAAATAAACTTTTAAACACATTTGTTTTTTGTTTTTCCAAACGAATAATTTGCACCTACTATACACAATGCTATGCTGTGCGAATAGTTTAGAGTGCACCACCTGCAGGATGGTAGAGGCATCGCAACATAATACCGCCTCAAAATCAAACATATATACAGGTACATTTAAAATGAATCCTGGTTCATCACTGAATAGATTTTTTGTCCCACATCTGTAGTAAACAGTAGTATATTTGGGATGTTTATAAAGTCAAATATTTATAGATGCGTACTGAAGCAAGAGGAAAACAATGTTACCTTCTTATTTATGCATTTACTTACTTACTAACTTATTCGTCATGGTTTGGTCAAGGGTTCACAGGAGTGGTTTAATAAGGGTGAAAGTTGTGCAGATCATAACAATGTAGCCTTCACAACCACAGACTCCACCATCACCACCATCCTCAGGAGCGGTGTTCTTCCTAACAGACGCTGTGGTGAAGCCTGCTGATCTAACACCTCTGCTGATCCAACATGTTTTTTTTTTGTTGTTCACTCATTTGTCCCACACCTCCATGCGTCATTGTCGTATCTGAGATCGGATGACACCTCAGCGGGGTGCCCATGTTCCGGTGTGCCACCGTTCGCATTCACACAGAGATAAAAGTTAAAGATGGTAGTTCATACACTCCCACGTGTTCAAGATAATGCTGCCGGATGAATCGTGTAACATTATTTGTACCGTATGAAATGTTACAATGGATATAAAATAAAACAATGTGTTCATTTTCGATTGTGCAAAAGTAAAACCTTTTTTAGTTTGACCTTGAGTTTCGACGCTCGTACCAAGACGCTCCCGTGGTCACACACCCAACCTGAGATTGTTTTATGGAGTGGTGTAGCTCCATGAATAGAAAAAAAAAATTATAACAGTGTAATTACTACTATAATATTTAAATACTTATTATATTATTATTATAACTAAATATAATGCAATAATACATGTAACATGTAACACCGAACACACTGTAACAAATATATAAGTATTATGATCCGTCCCTCTCTTTTTATTAATATGGCTTCCTGAATGATACTTAGATATTTTTATGAATTATAATATATATTATAACGCTGTGTAATTAATGTAGCAATCTCCATAAATTACTATTATAAGACATTTTTATAATAATAAAATAATAATAATAATAATAATGATAATAATAAAATCAGTATCGGTTTCAAAGGTCTTAATAGAAATGAGTTGCCTAAAAAACAACAACAAAAAAAAACACTTTACTGTGTGTGTGTGTGTTTCTGCTGTTGCAGATCTCATTGTGCACCTCCCTGGTGTTCACACTCTAAGCGTAGTGTGTACTCCTGAGCAAGAAGATGGAAGTGCACTTGGAAGTGTGTGTAACAGCTCAGTCGTTATTGTGTTTGTGGAGAGTGTGTGTGTGTGTGTGTGTGTGTGTGTGTGTGTGCGCGCGCATGCGTACACCATCGCTTTCTCTGCTTATCATAACAATGGCTGCGGTTAGTGCACACACACACACACACACACACACTGAATCTCGCTCTCTCTCCCCATCGCTCTGTTGTCACACCACACACAGTCCATGGGGCCCCGCTTCTGAGCCTGCGTCCCACTGTGTGTGTGCGTGCCTGCGCGCGCGTGTGTGTGTGTGTTACATTACACTGCACGCTGTCTACACACGTTTAATAAAGACAGACGCATAACAGAAACGTTTCACTGATTGAGTCTCTCAATTCTCATCAGATTCCTCGGCAAATATTGAGTCACACTGTGCTGTCGGAATAAAAGCGCGGCGAAGAAAGAGTGTGTGTTTGTGGTGTGTGTGTGTGTGTGTGTGTGTGTGTGTGTGTGTGTGTTAGCTGTGGCTCTGTGAGGTTTAAATAGAATTCGAGGCTTATCACAGAAGCAGGAGCTCGAGTCAAACAAGGGTCAGGACTGCAGCGTGCGGAGCGAGGGAGAATTTTAAAGATGAGTCTTCGAGGGGCTAAAGTGCGCATGAAACACACACACACACACACACACACACACACACACACACACACACACACACACACACACACACAAAAACACTTATAAATAACACTTTAATATTGGATTTAAATCATGTGCTGCTGAGATTGTAACCTAATAATAAACCCTGAAAATAACATTAAGTTTTCTGAATTCTTCAGTAAATGCAGTTAATCATGTGGGTTAGTGTCTTATACTGTGTATTAAATAATCCTCGTTTAAATCTAAACTGTTTATTATTCTGTAGATCGCAGGGGTATGTTATGGTAATATATTGAAAATTAAAATGCTAGAATGTTTGTTTGTTGGTTTATAGCTTTATTCCAGGAAAATATATTTGTTAAAATGATTAAAAATCTTTAATGCGGCCCGGAGTGACATGTTTATTCTGTAAATGTATTCACAAAATGTTTTTCGTGCTAAATAATATTTCCTATACAGTATAATATTTATGCATAAGAAGCTAGAAATGGTAATTTCTTTGGAATCCTTGTGTGATTAAAGGATGAGAGGTGAAGAATTTTAAGCTTTAACGGTGAACCTGCCTAATCTGTGCAACCCGACCTGTTCCTTTTTTTTTTTTTTTTGTATTTTGTATTTTTTTCAAAAATGTACGTCGTTATTTCTTGCCCAAGGAGTCGTAACAAAGGTCTGGTGTTTACTGTAAATCTGGCGTTTGTGTCGAGAGCCTGTCGTGTCTGAACACGAGGACCAAAGAAGCGACCCGAGCGCAATCCACATGCGAGTACACGGTTATTAAGCCTGAATGCGCAGTCGAGCAGCAATATTGTAGAAGCTGCGAGATTACAGACGATCACAGGAGCGGATAAGCGGAGAAAACATCCAACCCCGAAGAGCTGCGAGCTCAGAAAGCTGCTGGCTTTAAAAAAAAAAAAAACACACCAGAGGTTTTTTTTCCCGCTGGAGGACGCTTAAAGCCAGTCTCAGCAGCGCTCTCTCCGCCTCTGTCTCGAGCTACAAATTAAACCCAGAGCAGAGTGAAGGAGAGAGACGAAAGCAATCCTGATGCAAAACATATATCAGCTGTGAAATACGAAATACGGACGCGCCTTAATAGCGGCGAGCAAACCGGACGCCTCGCAACCGAAAGGACGGCAGGATGGCAGGACCGGGAGCACGCCGCCGGAGCTGTTCCGAGCCAAAAGGTGGAACGCTATTGACACGCCAAGTCACGTCACTTGACCCGAATCCCATTTTCTATCCATTTCATTTACTGATGACAAGACGGAGCAATAAAATCGCTCACACACATCCACACACAAAAAGCAACTGTACGGACGCGCAGCATGAGGGTCTGACACTGTACGTTAAATCCACTGCAAAAGATTTGTATCTGAATGCCAAAACATGATCATTTTATTCATTGTTTATTGATTTCTTAGGACTCATTAGGTTGGAAATAAAAAAACCCCACAAATCTTTGGACTTTATAGAAACACTGAATTGCTCCTGGTCTAATGATAAAGAGCTGATGTGTATATTCTGATTTACGGCTCTGAGCTTTGTGAACTGATTAGTGTTCAATCAACTTTATGACAACATGCCTGCTGATCGCGCTCCTCGGTGCAGGTTAAAACATAAAGACGGCCTGTTAGTCCGGGTGCACAGAGACGGTACACGTACATCGATGCAGTCATGTTTTTCCTTCCTTAAACACATGCACAAATGCATAAATATGACCCCCGATGCGATACTATCACGATACCCGGGTGCCAATTCTTTTCGTATTGCGATTATTTAAGTAGCACAGTTTTAGAAATGTTTTTTTTTCCAAAACCGTGAACCATGATAAAAAAGAGTCGAGTTATAACTTTAAAGCTTTGTGTATTTGAACAATACAAAATAACTTCAAAGGCATGGAAGTATAAAATGTAACTTCAATCAAAGAAAACTTAAAAACCTACATTTTTACCAGGTAGGCATCTCCGGTATGTTATTCGCCGTAATAATTTCTATCCGTAGAAACGAACTTCGCTTTTACGGACAAAAACATGATCTTTTTTTTTGCCTGCCAATGACGGAACAGTTTAGAGCGCCACCTGTAGGATTGTACAGGAACAATGACGTTTCTCCACCTCAAGTGCAAATACATATAAATTTAAATTAAAATTTAAAAATATATAAAAAATCATTGTGGCAATGCACGAACTGGCACACAAAAAAAATCGTGATAAGCAACTGAATGTATTTCAAGATATTCCAAGAAATGGCACACAGGATGCTGTGCTGCTTGACAACGTGTGAGTAGTTTAGAGCGCACCACCTGCAGGATCATAGAGGATTTGCCTCCTCAAAAGCAAACGTGTATAAATTAAAATTCAATTTAAAAAATCGCTTAACTACACTTACACTTAAACACTTAACTAAATAGATTTTTCTCACTGTGTTTTCCGATTATACCGTTATATGCTGTCGCTGAGTTTTTAATTCTGCTTGGTCATTACGGAGTCATTTTCTACAACAGCAGCTTTAACAATACTTTTAGCTACAAGACAAGACAAGGTTTATATAAATGCGCTATTGTTGCTACGCATAGTAACTATCAATAATAAGCCATTAATGATAAACACATTAAAAATAGAGTTTTTGGTGACCTTGTCAAGAAAGTGATGTTGACTTGTAGTAATGAATAACAGGAGTAAAACGTAATGTCAAATTCTTCAGTCTGCTTTATCCAGCCGTGCTCCATCACGTCACCCTGCTGTTCTATAATATTCTATATCAGCACACTAGTAACGGCTTTGTGAATTATTAAGTCAGTAGTTTTGTTATACCAGTACGTTATTTAGTGTATCATGTTAATACACTGGGCGACATGCGGTGGTGTGGTGGACTGTAGTTAATACCATCCTCGATGACGGGACAAAACCTCAGACAGTTTTACCTCTCAGAGCTTTCAGGAAACGTTACACACAGTCTGACGCTAGAGGCGTAAAAGACATTGTGGAAAAAGTTCCTTCATTTCACTGGATCCAATTAAAGAACTCAAGCCGTTGACGGTTCATTTGACATCATAAGTTGTTTAAGTAAACTTCACAAAGCGTGGCAGCATGAGCCAGGAGCAACTTTTACAAAATGAAAGAGCTGATAGCTGTATTCATATAGCTGTTATTGTATACAGGATATTATATAGTGAGCTATAGTTCACACTAAAGTTTGTTGCATTGGCATTTTCTTAACCTCGCTTGATGCGCTTATTAAAGCAACGCTATAGTAGCTAGTTAAAGTGAGTAATAAGGCTGTATTTCACTTGGCCAATACAATAATAGGAAAAGGTCCAAAAATAACAAAAACAACAACCATTCCCTCTGAAATCACTCCAAGGTTGTATTTACTTGCCGTCTTCTACTTGATTTATGTCCTCTGTCTCTTGTTGGGAGTTTTAGAAAATGCTATAAAGCTTTATTTAATGCAAAGATTTGGGTTCTGCTCCATTTTTTACATCATATTTGCAATTTTCAGGATCTTTTTTCTTTCTTTTATATCGATCTGATTCCTGAACTAGAACTTGGAAAGAAAAAAGGAGTGAAGTAACTAGAACAGGACAGCTTTAGGAGACAGAGAGTCTCTCTCCTGATCCTCATGCGTTCATTTCCCGTTTCAGTCCTTTTGACCCTCAGTGTTCATTTCATTTTCTTTTTGGGCGTGTCTTCCAAGAAACACAGCAGCTTTCCATTTTCAGGTCTCGTCCTTTGTTTGGCCCTTTAATGTCTAAAATCTAGAATTTTTTTTACTATAGTAGCAGGTATTCTCTCTCTCTCTCTCTCTCTCTCTCTCTCTCTCTCTTTCTCTCTCTCTCTCTCTCTCTTTCTCTCTCTCTTTCTCTCTCTCTCTCTTTTTGGTAAGTCTTGCAGCCTTTCTCTCTCTCTCTCTCTGGTCTCGTTCACTTTTTTTGAAGTCTCTTTTGCCTCCTGAATGGACTTAGTGTTTCTAATGGAAATGGTGCATTAAATCAGAGATCAAAGGCAAGCGTGAAGCAGAGGGGCAGCTGTCCAAACAGAAGGGAGGGTGTGGGGGGGCATAGGGGTTACTAACACTTGAGTATACACTGGCTGCTACAGGTATTAATATTGATTGTAGCTAATTTCTGAAACATGACATGGCAGCAGGATTTGTACTTCTGCCTATAGTGTTAGCGTTAAACAAATACAACCGCTGTACGATTGCTTCATGCCCGTGCATGCTTCACATTCGGTCATTATGACCAAGAGAGTGAGAGCCTCAGGATTATGAACATGTCTGTTCGCAAATCAGTACTGCGTCTCATGCATACGGAGAGAACCATTGACATTCGCATCGCTCATGATTAATATCGGCGTGGCGTGCTCCACGTGAGCGTTCAGCTTCGCTATTGGGAAACTGCATGTTTTGCCTCGTGAAGCCACTTTATCGAGAAATGGATTGAGCTTCAGTCGGCTAACACATCCGTAGCACAGTGCTAGCATCCTGCTCCCGCTTCCAGTAAGTTGCTTAGCATTTAAACTATTGATTTTCCTATAAGCACTTTAACCCTCTCCGGCAGCCAGGATCAGAAGGAGCTCAATATAACCCTCTGAATCTCAGCACAATCTGCTGTTTTACTGCAGGGTTGAGCAATTACCCTTACGTTTGTGTGTGTGTGTGTGTGTGTGTGTGTGTGTGTGTGTGTGTGTGTGTGTGTGTGTGTGTGAGTGTGTATACAGACAAATGAACACACACATTAATAAAGTACCCGCAGCCTTCTACATCAACGCGTGCGTTGGTTTTCACTCTAGAGTCTGTATGTTCCAACATACAGTTCAAGAAAATTTCTTCGGTTGTCTGTAAAAGGTCTGTGAAGAATCATAGAAGAGGGTTCAAGATCCTTAAAAAAAATTTTTTTATCATACCCAGAAACCTTTAAGAACTTTTGCAGAATCTTTATAAAACTCTGGTTTGTAAGAATGTCCTAATGACTGTAATTATGGTTGCTACAACATTCAAATCCGGTTAATGTAAACAAAAGGCTACTTTAAAGGTCTCGTATTTTACTATTTCTTTAACAAGTTCACACAGGTCTCGGAGCTTCCACAAAATGTGTGTGCGTGTGCGTGTGTGTGTGTTCATGCTGACTTTATTTTCGTTCCTCCTCCTACAAATGAACTGTTTCACTGTCTATTTAAATAAGCAAAAAAAATGGGAGGGTTTTTTTCTCATATGAGGTCACAATAACTGGTTTGTTTAAGCCTTGGGCAATACAAAAATAGAAAAAGGATAAAAAAAACAAAAAAACAGGGCATTTTTTTTCTCTCACACACACACATACACTGGAGAGCCATGTGAGCGTCCAAAATTATTTTTTGCATAATAGGTCCTCTTTAAAGGGTACATTTGGATAATTAAGGGTACTACACTTATTTTTAAGGTTTCACATAAAAACCCTTACGGATCCCTCTGGAGAACAAAAAGGAAATCTTAAGAATTCAAATTTTGTTTAAGATGAACCCCTTTACTGTGTTAGACAACTTACTGGAGGTGGCAGATGTAAGGGAATTGACAGGCAGAGGTACTAGGTGAAGAGATTTGAGTAGTTCCAAGAAACTTTCCTCATGCAATATTCAGCTTTCAGCGATGCAGATTTGCAAAGAGCTATTGATTGCAGTATAGTGTTTTGTGTCTCCTTGATCACTGGTATGCTCTCTCTCTCTCTCTCTCTCTTTCTCTCCCTGTCCGTATACAGTGATTGTGTCACATTTTCTGTTTTAGGAAGCCGCCTGATTTTACACATTAGCTTTAGTTAAAATGACATATTTAGTGCGTACCATGTTTACGTCTAAAGTGGTCCTCACATCAATGTTAGTTTTGTGTCATTACTAAAAGCAGTTACTGTAACTCAAGACTCTCCCCCCTCTCTTTATCTCTGTATAGGTCTGGCTGGGATGAGAATGTCCAGTAACTGGAAGGATGGAGTGCTGTGACTCTGTCTCAGATGACGGAGCCTCTGGCCCTTGTGTAAACCAGCCTCCAGGGATCTGCAGCCCACCATCCTCCATGCTACTGCTCCTACAGAGAGAGAACACCCCTCTTCTAAACTCAGTCAGCCCACCCAGCCAGGGTGAACCCGAGTGGACGAAAGGAGCGAAGGGGCAAAGCAAGGGAGAAAGGAGAGCTTTTGGAGATGCACACGAAGAGGAAGAGGGGATCGCTAAAAAGCAGGTGGATGCTTGTCCTGTGGGTGACTTTTTCGAGCGGAGAGGAGATATAAAAGGCGAACATGATGAGGGGGTTGATGAAAGTGATGAGGTAGAATGCCAGATCATCTACCAGGCTGATGGGTCCGCCTGTATCCTAGAGAGCCAAAGTCAGCTGCCATGTAATGGGGTTCCATCCTCATCTCGTCCATCTTTTGTTAGCTCTTGCCATTACTCTTCTTCCCAAAGCTCTACTTTGAAAAGCTTCCATGTCTTCCACCCTAAGAACTGGTGCCACCTGTCTAGTGATATTCGCGCTTTGCTGACCTGCCAATCCAAAGATAGAGCTCCTGCCAGAACGGGTTCTTTTGGAGCAGAGCTGGCGCTGCTTGGCAAAGAGCAACCTGTCCTGGTGTGCTTTCTGTGTTGTCTGTCATTCAGTCGCGTGCATGCTTTTAGAGGTCATGTTTCACAGCTGCATGGTATCATGGTTACCCCGGAGGAACAGCAGTTGCTTTCGCTCCAGCACACCTGTGCCATCTTGCAGCCTGTAGGCCCCAGTAACCTCCCACTCCTAAGCTTCCTAGAACCAAAAACTAGCAACGTGCCAACCCAGTTAACTACCGCAGCTTTAGGGCGCAACAAGGTGGCCATGCTAAGTCAGGAGGACAGGGAGCACCTCCAGATCTCTGAGTCAGGACTTCCTCTTCAGCCCTCTCTACCCAGAGTCCCCTTTCCTACCTCAGTGCTGAGCCCTGCCAAAGACCCTTCAACCCTGGGCAGAGAGGGCCCACAGAGGAGCAGTGATGATGGTGCAGGTAGCAGAGAAGGAGAGGAGAGGTTGAGTTCAGAGGTAGTTTCCACTGCAGAGGATGTTGTGAGCGGTACTAGCAGCAGTGGTAGACAAGGGCACATTACTGAACCGGCTCTTTCAAACCAAAGCAATCCCAAATCTCCCAACTCTGTCACAGTAGCAACCAGCTTTATGAACAACACCAAATCTCTCACAGACTCTGAGTTAGAGTGTGGAACAAGCTTTAACTGCCACGGCCCTGCTGCGGTATCCTCTACTGTGCATACCTCGTCCACGGTCGCTACTCCAAAAGAACTTTCAAACCAAGAGAGTGCGATGGAAACAGAACCAAATAACCTTTCGGAGAAGGGCAGTGCCATGGCAAGAGAACCAAATGGCAAGCTGTGCAATGACAACACGCCAGATGTCACTAACTCTGACCTACCTAGTAACCATAGCAACTGTCAGTCACCCACAGTCACCCCACCTCTGTCTGCCAAATCTCAGCTCGAGGAAGGGCAGGTGGAATTTGGGTCTAGAGGAAATCTATTAGCTGGGGGTGAACAAGACTTTATTGTTGGGCGGGACAACGGCCAGGGATCTTCTTATTCTTTTGTTGGCCAAGTGAATATGTCACACTCGCGCAACTCCTGCAAGACACTGAAGTGCCCCAAATGCAATTGGCACTACAAGTACCAGCAGACCCTTGAGGCTCATATGAAAGAGAAACACCCCGACTCTGATGATGGACAGTGTCCGTATTGTGCTAGTGGGCAAAACCACCCTCGCCTGGCTAGAGGGGAGACTTACACCTGCGGGTACAAGCCTTTTCGTTGCCAGGTGTGCCAGTATTCCACCACCACCAAAGGAAACCTGAGCATCCACATGCAGTCAGATAAACACCTTAACAACATGCAGAATCTGCAGTCACAGACACGTCCCGATGCTCCAGCGGTCCAGCCTAGCCCCATGACTCACACGCACTCTACCCAGGCCACTTCCCCGTCTCCTAAAGTGCAAGGACGTGCATCATGGCGGTGTGAAGTATGCGACTACGAAACCAACGTAGCCAGGAACCTTCGCATACACATGACCAGTGAGAAGCACACACACAACATGCTCCTTTTGCAGCAGAACCTGGCCCATATGCAGCGTCAGCACCGGCAAAATGCTGCAGAGCTCTACCCATACTGCCAGCCTCAGACCAGGCTTCCCGACCCCACCAGCATGATACAACCAGGTGGAGAAGCAATGCAGGAGTCGCCTCGGAAGTCAGCGGACGAAGAACCTCCAGAGGCGCTTTTTGAATGTGCACTGTGTGGTCATTTTTCCTCAGACAGCTTGGTTGCTCTTAGTCAGCACCTGGCCACGCAACGCTCGCTTCCTGATGCTGACTGGAGAGGCACAACCGGCGATGCCCACCTCTGTCGGCTATGTCATTATGCCACGCCCCTGAGAGCCAACTTCCAGCTGCACTGCCAAACAGACAAACATCTGCAGCGCTACCAACTAGCAGCACACCTTCAAGAAGCCAGCAGACGCCATGGAAGCCCCGAAGAAGAGGAGGAGTGGATGCTCAGGTGTGTCGCCGCTGGTGTCCAGGTGCAACTGAGGTGTAACGCATGCTGTTACGAGGCCAATAGCTTGGAGAAGCTGAAACTGCACACGATGAACTCGCGACACAAGGCCAGCTTAAGACTATACAAGGTAAATTCTTCTCAAGTTTTTGAACCGTGGGCGTGTTTGTAGTTTGTATACTATTAGAAAAAAAAAATCTAATATCTTAAATAGTCGTACTGCTTGTCCGGATGCGGAAATCTTCAAAGGTTATATGTAGAACCAGGCAACAAAAGTTTAAACAAAAGCTTAAGAGTGAACAGTATGTCTAAACACGTTGATTGCAATTTTTCTTCTTTTAGGACGTCAATACTTAACGTTAATAAGCTAACTGGTTCTAGAAAGTATTTTCTCGTGTCTTCACTCTTGAACTGAGCTTGCTATCTTCTATTTAAGGCTTATTTATCAGAAAAGTCAATAAGGCTTTTTATATTTTACTGTTTCTATAGAAACCGCTAATTTACCGGAGGCAGCATTTGGCAGATTCCCTTATTCAGAGCGACTTTTTTTTTTTTTTTTTTTTCATATCCTTGTGAACATACATGTGAAAAGTTTAAGGGCCTTGCTCAAGGGCCCAACAGTGGCAACCTTTTCATCAGTAGTAATAAGAATTGTCAACCCCTTGTTGTTTTTTTCGGACATCTATACCTAACTGGCGGGTGATGATGGTTTCACTGTAGAGTCACTGCTGCACACCAGACAGTGTTTACATGCATTTCTCCCGCCTATCATCCAGCTCCGTCCTTCATATAGTACCAGTCAAAAATTTGGACACACCTTGTAGGGCAGTGTTTTTTGTTTGGTGTTTTATTGTCTACTTTCTGGAACAATTCGGAGATTTAAAAACTATGAAATAACGCATATGGAATTATATAATTAAGTAGCAACAACAGTCAGTTTTTATTTTAAAATACAAAGGTCAGCTGTTCTGGTAATATTTGCAAAACCCATCGAGCTCTACGTTGAAACTGTCTCTCATGAAGACCTTTCCAGGAAAACAAGATCAAAACTTAAGTTCATTTAGAGTCACCAGCCTCAGAAATCACCAGTTAATAACCAGCACCTCAGCTTAGAGCCGTTATGCAGGATTTACAGAGCAGAAGTAACAGGAACATCTCAATGTTCGAAGGAGATGTTGCATATTTGGATGCCTTCAGCAGCGTTTTACAGTGTAGAAAAAAAAAATCAGGAAAGACCATTGTGTCCAAACTTTTGACTATATGTCCACGTCCTCTTATCCGCTTCTAAACAAGTAAACTGGATCTTTGCCTAATATGTAAAGTTAAGATCCTCTTTCTCATTCACGGGGCTGCAGGGACAAGCTAAGCAAGCTGAGGATGAAATTGTGATCTTGCCCTCAGGCCTCTGTGGTCTGTTTAGTAATGGAGATTGATGGTGTGTTATTTTTCCCTCCTGCTAATGTGACCCATTAGCCCAGTCCATAGGCAATGAGTTTAGCATTCAGTAACGCGAGCTAATCAGTCGTTCTCCTGGTGTTTTAAAGTACAAACTGTTTGTTGCAGCAAACAAAAGACATTGCAGTGTATACGCTGGGTGTCGGATTCTATGCAGATGAATATGTTGTGTACATGTTGATGAGATGTGTAGCTTAAAACATTTTTTTTCTAATTATATTAGTTTCGCTTCTGTTCCAGTTCATGCTAGGAAGTGGAAAATATATATATATATGATGGTCTTTTAATAAATATATGTGGCTTATAATAAATATAAACATATGTTTATAGTATATCAGCATTACATATGAGCCTATATGATGTTTGTGAGGTATTCATTTCAAAATACGCTATATGGGTATTATAAGTATTTTGCCAAATCTGCAATCACTTTGAAACAAATACAAATACTTCAGTACGGAGTCGGTCCCTCTTTTGCAGCTATAACGGCGTCCACTCTTCTTGGGCGGCTGTCTACTAGATTTTGGAGAGCGTTTATGAGGTCAGGCACTGATGTTTAGATGAGAAGGTCCGGCTCACAGTCTCCGTTCCAGTTCATCCCAAAGGGTTCGATGGGGTTGAGGTCACAGAGCCCTGTACGGGCCAGACCATCAAACCATGTGTTTATAGTTTTTGCTCTGTGCACTGGGGCACAGTCAAGTTGAAATAGAAAAGGGCCTTCCCCAAACTGCTGCCACAAATTTGGAAGCATGGCACTGTCCAGGATGTCCAAATACTTTTGCCTATATAGTGTAAAATGTGCAATTTGGAGTAGGATTAATTCTCCATTCTGGGTGTGGTGTGTGTTCTTTGTGCAGTTTCTATCATTTTAATGCTTTTCATTCAAATCAGGACATATGCCGCTACCAGATTAACAACACTATGGTCTGTTTTTAAGTGGCAGAAAAAAAGTGTCTAGGTACTGTTTGTACACTGCGGTTTGTGGCGTTCATACAGTCAGGTTATGATTATTGATTATATAACAAGTAAGTATCCTTATAAGCTCTGTGAATGTTACTGCCTCTGAGTAGACGGTTTACTTGATAATAGATAGATCATTGATATCTAGAGACGGTGGGTATTTATAGTGATTCTTTGGCAGTTGAATATGAAACACCGAGCCTGTGTGAATGCTTCCTTTGTTGGTATAAATATGAATAAAGGCACATCAGTGAACATCCCTCTTCTTTTCCTTCCTCCGCAGTACCTGCAGCAGTTCGAGGGAGCCGTGTCCGACGGCGGCTCTCTGCGCTGCGTGCTGTGCGATTACTCCACCCAGAACAGCCTCAGTCTGGTGCAGCACGCCAATTCGTTGAGCCATCAGAGAGGGGAGGGACTCCTGAGACTGCAGCGAATCCAGAACGGCCTCCAGGAGGAAGAGGAGGAGCTCAGTGCCATCTTTGAGATCAGAAAGAGTCACGCCAAAGATAACGGTAAGTCTGGGCCACGCGCAGGTTTCCAGCGATTCCGCAAGACGGTTTATCGCGGGCTAATATTCAGGCAGGTTAAAATGCTGCAAGAAAATGAAAGTTAGGAAATTCTTAATTGCACTGTGCATCTTTGGTTAAACAGAGTGAAGGTGGATGTTTCAGGTGATCTGGGGAAATGTTTTGTCTCTTTTTTTTTTTTTTTTTTTTGCCAAAAGAGAAAAAAATTAATAAAAACAACTAAAAACGTTCCCCCTTTTTGTGTATTATTATACAACAAATTTTCTGTACATGCCTGTAAAATAAAAAATTTGAGGTATTTAGTATAGTCTATATACAGTGTAAATATTCCAGCATTCTGGATCTACATTTATTATTTCAGTTTTCTTTTTTAAAAAAAGCCACAAAGACAACCAATAAATTTGTCTTCAGATGTTAATTGTAAAAGTGCTGCTCATACAGGCATGTCAGTTTATGCTTTCACGACTGAGTGTCCCATAAATAACAGAAAGATTTGCTCGGTGCAGTCTCGGTGATCAAAAAGTAGGTACAGAAATGCAGTACAGTGTGTGTCCAGGTACTGTATCAGAGTTCGTCTCATGAATAATTGACCCGACATTATGAGGTCATACAATTCTGATTAAATGTCAGAGCTTATAATGCTGAGTGTTTCGCCAAAATTCTATCATGCACTAAAATACTTTTGTAGTTTATTTGGTATTGAGGTTCATACATGTTGTTCATTTCTATAAAATTATTTTTGTTACCATTAAAAAAACAAAAAAAAAAACATGTAGCTCTATGGATCAGCTCTGTGGTTCCCCGTGTTGTGGTGCAGTTTCTTGGGTGCATCTGTAAAAGATGTCAGAATGGTAAGAGGGGGAGGGGCCGGGAGACACACACACACACACACACACACACACACACACACACACACACACACACACACACACAGCAAACCCAGACGTAAAGAGAACAAGAGAGCGTGTGGTTATTTACTGTGGGGTAATTGACAAGAGCGGGTGGTGGAGTCAATTAGCATTTGGTAGAAACCCCGAAATCGGTTCGACTAATGGCTTAAACAAAAGCTCAGTCCCTGCATTCGGACAGGAGGAGAGCAAAAGAGGGAGTGAATGGGAGTGAGAGATTTTTGTCGAGAATGGCAGAAATTGATTGTGTTAATTCATCTGCCAATAATCAGACTTGTTACATCCTCACTGCCCAGAAGGAGGCCTGACCAGGGGCGGTGTCCAGTCAATGCAGCCGATAAAGGCCTCACCCAGTAATGAGCAATGAGTTAATTAATGCTATCTAATTAATCTCTGAAGGGAAAAAGAATGCGAGAGAGAGAGAGAGAGAGACTCAGTTACTGCCTAATACCTGTAGAAGTGGTGAGGTTTGTTTAAGAAGACGCATCTTCCTCTTCTTAAACATTTGCGCTTGAGATGCACGACAGAGAGGAATTTATCAAGACGTCTCGGGTCGTACTGGATCGTACAGTCCCAGGAACAGACAAATATTTATTTATTTATTTATTTAGTTGGTTAAAACAAATTCTGGTTTACTTTTGCTACAATATGTCGATTATTATCGCGTTCGTGTTTGCTTTGAAGTGCATCAACGTGTTCCTTTGACCAGCAATAGTGTTGGATCATGTGGATGCTGTCTGCGAGTCATCGGACCCTCACAATAACACTCACCTTAAACGGCTGCGGGAGGTAAACTCACCACATGGTGATTTGTTCCCTGATTTATTCGAGGTCTCATTTGCATATTACAGGCTTTGTGTGTTGCCGGTAATTGAAAAGCATCAGCATCGTAGCAATCATTAACGAATAAAAGGCCCGATGCCAGCTTTAGTTGCTGCCAAAAAAAATCCTCAAAGGGATCCTGCGCTGTTCCCAGAGCATCGGAATTTCCTTTTATTCCGATCAAAATGCACGCAAACACCCGAGCACAGTGATGACATAACGGAACAAAAACCTTTGGCTCACGTTTTATTTTTTTTCTCCTTTTCTTTTTTCTGTTCTCGTGCGGCTCCGGTGTGTAAAGCGAAAGCTGTGATAAGTGACTGGCTTTGCCGCGTCTCTCAGTGAAGCAGCGGCTGAATAAACAGCGCTGGAGTGGATCACTGAGCCTCAATGGCTCACTATTGATCTCGGTAAGAACACCAGGGCATTTCCTAATTTGTAATCAATAACGGATCGATGCCGCAGAGCATTTGTATACCGATCCCCGAGCCGAGCAGGAAGTGCTGATGAGGTGTGTGCCTCCAGTGCGTATGGAGTCTGTTAGCACGTGTGAGTGCATTTTATCACTTCATTATTGGCCAGGCTGACCTCACCGCCCCGATGCGGATTCATTCGCTCGTTCTTTCTTTCTTTCTTTCTTTCTTTCTTTTTCTTTCTTCTGTGCAAAATGGAAACAAGCCAAAAGAACTGCACAGCTTTGATTATGGAAGTTTAATCAGTCTGGACGTTTGTTTTTATAGCCGGAGAAATTAGATCTCTTTTGTTGCTGTTTTATTATTTTTTTTTCTCTTTCCAGTGAAGGAAAATTGCTTTGCAAATTCTCTGCTAATGATCCAAATGGTGGAAATATGAAACATGCATTGTGCTAAGTGATGATAGCTGCACATCATTATCACCGAATTTGAAAGAAATTACTGTCGCCTGCTTTGTATTTCATTAGAATAGATATTAAATACAGTCTTAACAGACGTGTATTAACTGCTATTAACGAGAAATTCTCTTGAGTGCACAACTCACGTTTTGTATGAATGTATCTATCTATTTATTTATTTATTTATTTTTGGCCACGTTTCATTTTAAATTATCGCGCACTCTTTCGGCTATTGTACTTTCTTTAGGAATCCAATCAGTTCGAAATAAAACAATAAAAGGCCGAGCGAGGGCGAGCGTGTGTGACGTGTCCAGCGGAGCATTCATAAGCAGAGCGGATTTGACTCTTTCAGATTATGTGTCCTGTGTTTATGGCTGTGTAGGTCTGATAGGAAATCAATAGCACGGCTGTCAGGATAATTGGTGTTCAGCTGGCCTCTCCCTCGGCCCGTCTCTCTCTTTGTCATAATCAGGCTCTCGGAGAAGCGCTAGCCGATCCCTCAGCTGCGCTTTGATTGGTCTGTTATGACAGCCCTCATGGCTTTTTGTCTCCTCTGGCTTGGCCGACTCTAATCCTCAAACACCTACCCAAATCAGCTCTTCTCCTCGCCTCCCCTCCCCCACGGCCGCGAACAATCGCCGCGCTAAAGAAGCAGAAAGCCAGAAAAAGCAGGCGAGAAGGGGACGGCGGAGAGAGGGAGGGAGGGAGGGAGGGAGGGCAGGAGTGAAGTGCATGTCCTGAGGCGCTGTGTCTTGTCCTCTTTTAGACGCTGCGAAAAGAACAACAGCGTATCTTTCTGTCCTCCTCTGTGAAGGTTCGGCTTTCAGGTGCTGCGAAGGAAGCAGAATAAAACAACACACAGGGGCACAGTGCTGAACAACCTACTGTATGTAGGATCTGTTTTAAAAAAAAAGAAAAAAAAGAAGCTTTAACAGTTTCTTCTGAGTCGCTGAGCGAAACGCACTCCCGAGTGTGAGAGGCTGACCCCCGTGACCTCGCGCACCATTATCTCCCTCCTGTGACTTGGGTTAGATAAAGCCGCTGACATCACCACACCATTTCTCTTCACCTCTTTTTTTAATCTCTTATCTATTCACTTTCGCTTTTGAACAGCATCTGCAAAGCAGCCGCATGTTGTTAAGTGTGTGTGTGTGTGAAGGGTTTGTGCTGAAGCAACTAAAGACCATGATAGTGTAGACTGACCCCTGTAGGTTAGAATGTGATCTCACACTTGCAAAACGCACAGACAAAGAAAGTCTGATACACTTTAAAAAAAAATGTTTTTAAGTTTTGTTTTTCAATGAAAAAAAAAAAAGAAAACCTCACCCGTGCTAACTAAAGTCGCGTGTTTGAAACGGTACACAAGATAGATTGAGGTCAACACTCTCTCTTTCTCCTCCCCCTCCACCCTTTCTTCTAGGAGACGTGAATGAGACGGAGTCACCCGCTGAGATTACCGCTGACCAGGCGGACCAGACCAAACAAGCGAGCAGAGAGGGGGAGAGAACGGGTCAGAACAAACTCCTGAGTGGCTCTTCTGCCTTACATGCTTTTTACTCTGATAGGACAATCTCATGAGTCCAGATTGCTCATTTTTTAGTTCCGGAGAGCGTAATGAGATTCATATCAAAAACGTGTGTGTGTGTGTGTTTTTTTTTCCCTCTTCCTTAGAAGCACCCATGCATGAAGATAAGAAACAAAACGAGCCGTCTGTCAGTCCCAAGCGCTCTGCAGCTGGAGACGCGGATGACACCGTACCTGCGAAACGCCCTCGAGCGCAGGAAGAGATCTCCTCGGAGCAGGTTATATTAGACCCCCCCACCCTCCCGTATTAGACCTAAAAAGCTTCGTGCTTTGTATTACAGATCAGTGTTTCATGAGAATTTTGTCATCGAATCAAACATCTCTTTCTTGCTCTCTCTCTCTCTCTCTCTCTCTCTCTCTCTCTCTCAGGTCCGTCAGTGCCCGTTCTGCCGATTTTGTCACGCTGATCTCGGCCGTCTGAGGAGTCACGTAATGATCCAGCATGCTGTGCAGCCCACTCTCCGCTGCCCGCTGTGCCAGGACACGCTGCGCAGTGTCGCTCTGATGCGCTCTCACCTCACACACCTGCACAGCGTCACCGCAGACTGCACGCAGAAACTCATTAACGCGGTGAGACACACACGACAGAGCCGTGAGCAGACGCAGCCAGCATGCGGCACGAAAAATATCGCTTTAACACACGATGACCTGCTTCTCTGTAACGCAGGGATTTTCAGGCAGGTGTTTACATAAATGGGACACAAATACGATGCCCTCTGTAAATAAACAAACAAACAAATAAATAAAATAAAAAGAGAAATGAAGGCAAAAAAAAAGTACAAAGAAAAAGATTAAAAGTGCACATAATAATTAGGGCAAATGCACCGAGGAAACACAGAGGTGGAGGCGGAGACTAGGACAGGAAGTAAGAGCAAATGGTTCTGTCGCTATGACAACCGTGATGCACAGCAGGGGGAACCAGATCGTGACAGAATGGGTTTTATGTTGCATTAAGACAGTTTCATTTTCATTCAGGCCAGATGAAAGGCCTATAGACACGATGCAAAGCCCACGATGATTGTCCACTTTAGTGTCTTTTTTAAAAGGTACCCAAGTTTACATAATAGTCCTCTCCCTTCCTATCACTACGCACAGATACTGTAAAAGAAAATGGGCAAAAATGATTGTATAAAAGAATCAAACATCAAACATGCATAAAGCCAAAGCAGGAATGTTTTTCTTTCTCCCCCCCACCAGTCTACATGTCCAAATCTAAGAATTTAAAAGAGCTCCAAGACCATTAGATTTTTATTTGGATGGCATATTTAGCAATAGACATTTTCCCAATCATGCTGTACAGAACTCTACAATCCCTAACGGACAACAAGCCATGGGCAAGGGTGGCGAGGACATGAGACACGAAAAGGACACCTCCCTGAGACAACATGTGGTTGAAATGTTCTGCATGGAGAAAGGATAAGATGTTCTTCATGCCTCTGCAACTTCATTGTACATTGTACCGCAAGACGAGGCTCAGGACGCCAGACCAAATAGTAAATGCAAGGGTGGCAATATATATTTTTCATTAAAACGAATTTAAATAAAAAAATTAAGCAACCAGACACGAATATACTTACATAAATAATATACAGTATGTCTAGTGGCAGGGTGTCGGCTATACAAGACAAAAACAATATTTGCTTTTTATTCAGTCAATATTTAAAAGTAGGCTCGTATTTATAATTGCACTAATTAATCAAATGCACCAGAACATACTGGTTAAGATGAACAGGAATGACCTAAAGTTAATTTTTTTTGCTTTTGCTTGTGTTTTTCATCCTTTATTTTTATTTTTGCTCTCTCTGCTTTTGTATATTCATTCTTCATCTCTCCCCACCCACCCGACATCATTTCTCGCTGCCTCCCCCTCCTCCCTCTCCTCCTCCTCCTCCTCCAATGAGATAGGGTAATGAAAATAATTGAGCTTCATTAGTCCTGATCCAGTGCTAGGTGGTTCTTGTTACGAACTGTGCTCCCCAATTATGCGCTTTAAATTAAATGTGACCTTGAGAAGGTTTGTGTGCTTGGCTTCTATCCTTTAATGAAGCATCTTGCTGAAATGGTGGGCTTTGTGATGATAATGGCAGCCATTTTGTTTTGTTGTGTGCCTCGCTAGCTCTCGGGCTGAATTTCCCTCTACCTCACAGATGCATTGATTTCGGCGTTTTAAAGCCGAGGGGGTAAATGATAGGCCTATTTGGACTAGAGATGTCTAAAGGCATTGTTATGTTCTAGGAAGGGCTTCCTAGTACACTTAACCTGTGAACTCTGTTAAGTGTTGCTCTCGTGACCACAGGTCTATTGTGATGTCTAATTGCGGGTGTTTTTTTTTTTCCTTTTTTTCTTTTTTCACTGAACATTCAAAAACAAGGACTGGTCCAAATGGAAGCAAACAAAATAGGGGTTATAGATCAATTTCAGTTAACTCGAGGGACTGGAATGGTGACGGTTATGACAACAAAAAATAATGGTGCTACGATTACAGCGTGAGGTGTGTAACAGCATCGATAAGTTTGCTATGTGCTGGAATACTGATTGGATATGTTTTTTTTTATTTTTTACTTTCACTCCATCTCATTCGCCGATTTTGTGCAAGTTAAGTTTAATAACTCTTTATTGTTCCAATGGTGAAGTTTCTCCAGTCATCAATGAACAATTCGGCTAGCGTTCCGTACCGGCATCGCCATTCCACCGCAGGGCACACGCGCATACACACCCACATTCTCGCACTACGGGCAATTCTAAACGTCAGTTAGCGTAATCTGCTTGTCTTTCGACTGTGGGAGAAAACTGGAGTACCCAGAGGAAACCCACCAAGCACAGAGAGAACATGCTAACGCCATGTACGCAGATCCGAGGTGGGAAACGAACCGGGACCCTGGAGGTGCGAGGCGACAGTGCCACCCGCCATGCAACCGTGCTGCCCAATATTAATCAATCATTTAAACACACACTTTAGTTATGAAAGGTTTTTAATGCGACAAAGAACTACAGATGTTATAACTTAAATAGTTTACTGGTATAGTAAAAAAAAAACCTAGTGTGGTTAGTCAAAATTGATTTAGGTTTAATCCCGAATATTAAATGCCATGTACGTTTGATACCCGTCATATACAGTATGATAAAGTTACAAATAGTGACAGGAGGCCCATAATCAATCGTCGGTTTCAATAAAACAGTTGATGATTGATTAATAATCAGTTTAACTTCACAGCGCAATGCACTTCCTGAAAATCAATTCTACCGTTCACGGAAAACATTACTCAAACGTGCATCATCTAGGATCACTCCCGTAAGCATCTATTACTCAGGATATCAACGTTACTATCAAATTCAGAAGTACCGTGATTTTACACAACGGTGTTGTGAGCATGCACAGTTATCAGCGCTATACGCATCCGCCTTCCTCAGAATATCAGCAGTTGCCCATGTGGAAAAGGAAAAAAAAATTCAACATTACATGTTTTGTGAGTTGATTTTTAGCAATTAAAATTATTTAGCATTTTTCATAATCAATTGCTTGAAATGCACAAGGAACAGACTGATTATCAGCTATAATGATCATCCTATCAATAGTTACAGATGTAATAAGAGTCGCAGCATTTGTTTCTATATAAAGAGACATAAAGCAACAGATTAAACAGAGCGTCAGACACGAGAATGAAAGATTGCTTTTTAAAATTTTTTTTAGAAAAGCTGTCTAGGATTCTTGCTACAGTAGACGACATCTTAAACCACATGCGATCACTCACTCAATGGCATGCCAATTAAATCAAGACGATACTGTCTGGCTTCCTACAATGCAGCAGAGACTATTGCACAGCAATTTTCAGTACTATTGTAAACCTTTTGTTGGGTACATTTGCTACCATGATGAGCCGAGTAAGCAATTCTTATTCTATGGGTAATGAAATGAATGATTACATTTTGTTACTGTATCACGCTGGTTTCTTTTCTAGGTGATTTTTTTTTTTTTTTTTAGTATTAAAGGCTTTATGGAATTGTTAAGTGATCTCTCACAGTAGTACAGCTTTATATAGCTTTTCCTGTTTTAAAGAAGTAAAAGCATAGTTGCATGGTTTATAAATCACAGGTACGGCTGAAATTATCGGAGTGCCTGAAAAAGCATTTAAGATTTTTTTTTTCTTCTCTTTTTTTCTTTTTCAGGTGATTGCTTCAGATGTGCTGCCGGAGAAGATGTTCCTACCCGTGCCAGACTCTAATACCCAGCAGACCAAGGCAGATTCCAGCTGTAATGGAATAAAAAGACCTGATGGTAAGTAGCAGTCCAGTCTCAGTTTTGGTAATTAAGAGCAAGCAGTGCTGCTGCTTCCCTATTAGAAGGCAGTGGGATTTAAAAGCAAAAAGATATTACAAAGCACCACAGGCACGCTGTTATGTCCAGTTCCTACAATTAACACTTTTATACTTAAATGTTCATGTGGTCAGGCGTATTGGAAAACGAAAATTGCATTTTACATCTGAAGCTGCGTTTTAGCTTTAAGCATAAAAACGAAACTGCAATGATCGAGGCATTTCTTTCTACACCAGATTGACAGAAATTGTTGTCTTTTTATGAAATTTATGTTGTCTTTTTGCTGGCTTTTTCCGTGTTTTTGTACATTTCTTAGATAGTTTTGGTAATTGGTAGTTGCTAGTTTATCTCGTATGTAGCACCTTGGTCATGGAGGACCATGTGTTCATGGTCATGTGTTTGGTTTCACTGTGTACTGAACTGTATACGGTTGAAATCACAACAAAAGCCTACTTGACTTGCTTCTGGACTTTTGAGAATTTGTAACAGAACCAGATCCTCTCTCATCGAGGCATGCTAATCCTTTTTTTGAATGTTTCATTAGAACAAGACGAAGACGAAGAAGATAGAGTAACCACGTGTCGACCAGAGATAGCGAAAACACAAAAGCAGCCCTTAGAAGATGCAGAATCCACCAAGGAAAACAATGCTGCTTTCCCTTGCTGGCAGAAAGGCTGTAACAAAGTCTTGACATCGTCCAGTGCCCTCCAAACGCACGTCAACCACTTCCACAGCCAGAGACTTCAAATGCCGATTTCTGATCGCCATGTCTACAAGTACCGTTGCAGTCAATGCAGCCTGGCCTTTAAAACTGCTGAAAAGCTTCAACAGCATTCTCAATACCATGCCATCAGGGCTGCCACTATGTGCTGCCTTTGCCAACGCAGCTTTCGTACAGTACAGGCCCTGCAGAAGCACTTAGAGACTAGTCACCTTGAGCTTAGTGAGATTCAGCTGCAACAGCTCTGCGGGAGTCTGTTGATGACCGAAGACCTCTTAGCTTCTGAAGACCAAGGACTCGATGACGTGCAGGGAAGTTGTGAGGAGGAAAAGGTGAAAGAAGATGAACAAAGTGACCCGGATGAGAAAATAAGCCCACCTGACAGTGTATTGAACTTAGCCCGAGAAGATGCTGAACTCAGTCCAAAGCCTTCAGTCGTGCCTATGAGAAAAGGGCCAAACCTCTCAACCGAAAAATTCCTGGATCCATCAAGACCTTTCAAATGCACCGTATGCAAGGAATCTTTCACACAAAAGAACATACTCTTGGTGCACTACAACTCTGTCTCACACTTGCACAAGGTAAAGCGTTCGGTGCAGGATTCTTCAGCTGCCTTGCCAGAGGCTGTAAGCAGCAGTGCTGACCACAAACCCTTCAAATGTAGCATTTGCAATGTAGCGTATAGCCAGAGCTCCACCTTAGAGATTCATATGCGATCAGTACTACACCAAACCAAAGCTCGTGCAGCCAAACTTGATTCATCAGCAGCTAGCTCAACTTCTGGGAACCCATTGCTTCATAGAGCAGTTTCAGATAATGCAACGGTTTTGAAGCCTACAAATGCTATGAACAATGCCACTTGTACTTCTTCAGCTCTTGACCAGACTCACTTAAAGCACCAACAGAGCAACGAACACAATGTTGTATCATCAAGCCAAATGATAAGCATTCCTTCACATCCTGAGGAGAGTAAAAAGAAACCAGTGGTAGATGTAACGTCAACAGCACATCAGCATAAGTTATTACAACAGCAGCAATTACAGCAACAACAACTAGTGCAGGCCCAAGCACAGATCCAGCAGGAGCTACAAAAGAAAGCAGCACTTCTTCAGTCCCATTTGTTCAATCCAGCACTTCTTCACCATTTCCCCATCACAGCAGACACTCTCCTTCCATTGCAGCAGCAACAGCAGCTGCTGCTTCCATTTCTCATCCCAGGAGGTGAGTTTCAGATTAGCCCTGAGCTAAACCTAACAGGCTCAGAGTTAAACCTTAGCAAATCAAAGCCTGCTGCACCTGAAAATTGTTCCGAGCCGTCCCAGCAGGGAAGCCTTACCTCTTCTTGTAAACAGCCCCCGAACAGAGTTGCAGTTTGTTCGTCTCAACAGTCTGCGTTTCTGACTCCCGAGGACAATGTTCCTGTTCCTCAACAAGGTGGCGGACAGATACCGACCGCTGATTCTCAGATTCACAAAGGCACAGATGAAACCGGAAATAACGAAACAAAGGAGTTGCATGCAACCATCTCACAAAATAATATTGAGGATTTCAAAGCACAAACAGAAAATGAGGTTGAGGATGAAGTTGACGATGAGGATCGTGGAGAATTCTTCACAGATTTAATTCCACCAAGGGTAGCTCATGATGCACCTGGAAATGTTTCAAAAGCTTTGCTGGAGAACATAGGGTTTGAGTTAGTCATGCAGTTTAATGAAAATAAGCAGCAGTATCAGACAACACCGTCTGAGGTTGTGCCGAATGGACAGATGAAGGTCAGCGCCAAAGAGGTCCATCATTCAGACTGTGATGGTAAGCTAGTGTGCAAGTCCTGCAGGAAGCTTTTTTCAAATGCATTGATACTAAAGAGCCATAAAGAGCATGTTCACCAATCGATTTTGCCAATACAGTCCGTAGAGAAATTTGCCAAAGACTACAGAGAACAATATGACAAGCTTTTTCCTTTTACTCCTTCATCTCCTGACACTTCTCCTTCCTTGCCTTCCCCTGCTTCACCTCCACAACCTCCAGTAGATCCAGCTCAACAGAAAGCGGTGTCGTGCATTCCTCCCTCCACAACCACAGTTACTCCCCCTACTGTCTCAACTCCCCAAGTTCCATTAGCTACAATCCCCGTACCCATTGACTTGCCCCTTTTCCCCCCACTCCTCATGCACCCCATTCCCCTGCCGGCTTTACCTTCTCAACTACCTGTACATCTTCCACCTGTTGAACCTGGTCTCACAGCCGACTTAGCCCAGCTCTATCAGCAGCAGTTAACTCCTGCTATGTTGCAACAGCAGGGTAAAAGACCTCGAACCAGGATCACTGATGATCAACTAAGAATTCTGCGGCAGTACTTTGACATCAACAACTCCCCAAATGACGACCAAGTCCAAGAGATGGCCAACAAATCTGGCTTACCAAATAAAGTTATAAAGCACTGGTTTAGGAATACACTATTCAAGGAGCGCCAGCGCAATAAGGACTCCCCATATAACTTCAATAACCCACCCATAACCACATTAGAAGAGGTCAAAATAGATTCCAGGCCATCCTCTCCTGAGCTTTCAAGACAAGAGTCTTCAGGAGGGAAGAGATCATCAAGGACTAGGTTTAGTGACTACCAGTTAAGGGTCCTTCAAGATTTTTTTGATGCAAATGCTTACCCTAAAGATGATGAATTTGAACAACTCTCATATTTACTCAATCTTTCCACTCGTGTCATTGTGGTGTGGTTTCAAAATGCCCGTCAGAAGGCCAGGAAAAGCTATGAGACACAAGGAGAGGGAGCAAAAGACAGCGAACAAAGAGAGTTTTCTAACGACCGGTATATTCGTACTGCCAACAGCAGCTATGAGTGCAAGAAATGCAACATGGTGTTTCAACGCATTTTTGATCTCATCAGTCATCAGAAGAAAGTGTGCTATAAAGATGACAACGATGAAGTGTCAAGTTTTCAAAATGAGCCTTTATTGGATTCTAAACCTTACAGTCCACCTGACACCTCAAGCCACAATCCACAGCCCTCCAGGTCGGACCTCTCAAACTGTACTGAGCAAAGCCCAGATGGAAATCCTACTAACAAAGAGCTTTCAGACTCTGATACAGTCTCTCAGTCCATTACTGAAGATCTTCAGTCAATAACAGAAGCACCTTGTAGTCCTGAAGAGTGTCTTAAAAGTTCAAAGTTTGACGGAACATATAATCAGGCAAACCATCATAATGAAGAGAATCAACAGTTATGCTCTAAAATTCTTTCCCCATCCCCTGTGGATAAACCTCAACAAAATAAACCACCCATGACCCAGGCAAGCCCAGTTCCATCGCAAAGTTCTCAAATGAGTTCAGCAAGTCCTTCTTCTCAGCAGCAAAAACACCTAAATCAAGTGCAGCAGATGACTCCTTACCATTGCATTCAGTGCAAATTGAGCTTCCCATCTTTTGAACATTGGCAAGAACATCAGCAGATGCACTTCCTTGTTGCTCAAAATCATTTTGTTCCTCCACAGTTCCTGGACCGCTCCATAGATCTGCCTCTTATGCTTTTTGACCCAACTAATCCTCTGGTGGCAAGGCAGGTGCTTTCTGGAGCTTTTCCACAGATATCACTCAGTTCACCTACATCTGCAGCCATTCCTGATTCAACTATAAACTCCTTGAAAAGAAGGCTTGAGCCCAAATCAGGAACTAGTGCCGTGGAAAATGACTGGGAGCACGGCGGGGATGAATCCCAGAGGGACAAGCGAATGAGGACCACCATCACTCCTGAGCAGCTGGAGGTATTATACCAGAAGTACCTTTTGGATTCCAATCCAACACGGCAAATGCTTGACCACATTTCCCAGGAAGTAGGTCTCAAGAAAAGAGTGGTTCAAGTGTGGTTCCAGAACACTCGAGCTCGTGAAAGAAAAGGCCAGTTTCGTGGTTTGGGTCCAGCTCAAGCCCATCGACGCTGTCCATTCTGTCGTGCACTATTCAAGGCACAGACTGCCCTTGACGCTCATATACGTTCACGGCACTGGCATGAAGCAAAGAATGCAGGATTCAGTCTGGCAGCAGCTAGTATGACCCACGACCAGGAGTTATCTCAAATGAAAATGGATTTGTTAAATTTTTCTAACTGTTTACAGATGCCAAACACAAGTGATGGGCAGAATGGTCCCGACTCTCCAACTTGCAAAAGCAGGGATCTGTCTTCACATGATCAGGATCAAAGTACAAAGCTCTTAATAAGTGGAGAAACCGACCTGAAAGCACCAACCACCTCAGTCCAGATGTCTTTTGAAAGTGGCACCCTAGATAACCATAAAGGCACTTCTGTCAACACAGTCCCTAATGAAACTATTACTGATGAAGAAAACTACTCTGAGGGAAAGCACAATAGTAATGATAATTTGTCCTGTAGTTTTGAAAGAGAGGTTTCTTCAGAAAGTGAGGACAAAATGTCCTCAGGCCTGGTTAGCCCTGCAATGAGTTTCAATGCAAAGGATTATGAAAATGATTTGGTTCTGGATTATAGTGAGAACTCAAGCTTAGCTGATCCTGCCTCCCCCTGTCCGGGCGGATCCAACAGTCAAAGCATCGACGATAGGTCTGGTCAAAAACGCTATCGCACTCAGCTAAGCAACTTGCAAGTTAAAGTGCTCAAAGCTTGCTTCAGTGACTACAAAACTCCCACCATGTTGGAGTGTGAAGCTTTGGGAAATGACATTGGGCTTCCCAAGAGGGTCGTACAGGTGTGGTTTCAGAATGCACGTGCCAAGGAAAAAAAAGCTAAGCTCAGCCTTGCCAAGCAGTTCGGCACAGAGAGTACATGTAAAGAAAGGCCCAAAACAGAATGTACGCTGTGCTCTGTTAAGTACAGTGGTTGTCTCTCTGTGCGGGACCATGTCTTCTCCCAGCAGCATCTTGCAAAAGTAAAGGAAGCCCTCGGGGGACAAATAGACAGAGACAGGGAATTTGCTGATGTTGTAAGTGTTCGTCATCAAATGATAGACCAGGAGATGAATAACCTAAAAAAAGCAAATGAAATCATGGCTGTTGTCCAAACACAGTCTGCGGATAGTCCGGCATCCTCCAGTCACACTACTCCTCAGTATGCAAACGTACTGATTACTGGTTTACCAGGGACTGGCAGCAAGTCATTAACAAGCTCTTCTTCAACAAAATCAGGTACTGTAAATATAGCATTTCTTATGGAATAAATTTATAGTATAAAATGTAACAAAACATGACTTTGAAATAGAAAGAATTTTCTACATTGTGTGTTTTTTTTTTCTTCAGAATTCTTAATAATGTAATTTTTATTACCTTTTATAGGTCATATTGATCCTTCTTCAAATGGACTGATCAGCAAGCCTATGACATCATCTTGTTCATCCATCTCAGCTGCCAAGGACCAAACATCAGTCAGTGTAAACACCTCTGTCTCACCCTCCAAAACATTAGAGTCGGAATTGCAGCTCCAGCTGTCCAAAGAGAGTAACTCCGAAAACGACACGAGTCCCTCTGAAAAGCTAGAAAGGGCTTCCACCGACAGTGCTACTCATTCAAACTCTTCTATCAGTAAGGAAAAACAAGATACTTTACTACCAGCTACATCTACACCAAAACCTGTTAAGGACTACAGCATTGATCTGGGTCAGCTCCAGGCTCTGCAAGCAGCAGGAAACACAGATCCGACTTCTTTGCTCTCAAATCCCCTCCTGCCCTGTCTTATGCCAGGATTCCCTCCAATGTTCTCTCCTCAGATTCCCACAGCTCTCACCGGAAGCTTCCTGCAGCCCATGTTTGGTATGGACAGCATGTTTCAGTATGGCCCAGTCCTGCCACAAGCTTTAATGGGTTTGTCCCCAGGTTCCATTCTCCAACAATATCAGCACAATTTGCAGGGTGCACTAATGCATCATCGGCTGCAGCTCCAAAAAAAGCAACTATTGCAGCAATCCCAAAAACCAAAAGCTAGCCAAATCTCTGCTACAACATACTCTCAGGACATGGCTTATAACAAAGACCTTGTCTTGAACTTATCCAAACCAGAAGAGAAGCAAGCCAGCTCAGACGGAGATAGTTTTCTCTCCTCTGGCACCGTTAAGCAGCTGGACGATAGCTTCCTCACCAGCCAATGTATTGTCTCCAAGGGGACATCTAGAGAAGGAGGTAAGGATGTTTGTCTGTATGACTGCCTTGCCTGTGAGATCTCGCTCAGTGGGAACGAAGAGCTCGTCCAGCACCTGGAGTACCGTCAGCACAGACAGAGAGCAGCGGAGCACCTAAATGCCAAAGAGCATGCCTCTCGCCTCTTACCTCACGTTAGTCCCTCATCTACCTCGCAGCCAACCCCCCCCAGCCACCCAATATCCCCTTTAAGGTCCTTGTCCAAGGTGTCTGCTTCAGAGAGTCCTTCTGCCATCTCCTGCTTATCCAGACCAACAGATCAGCGTTCCCAAACTCCATCAACTTCTACAGCTTTATCTGGGGCTGCACAATCCGCTTGTACCCCAGCTTCTTCTTCTTCTTCTTCTTCTTCTTCTTCAATACAAGTTTCCTTACACTCAACTGTTACCTCAAGCCTAAATGGCAATGTAAGTAGTTTAAAAACAACAGACTCTGCTAGTGGGTGTTACACCAGTGATGGAGCAGCAGAGGAGAAAAAGTCCACATAGTATCCTGCAGCCAAAGGCTACATTCAGACTATTGCAGTTATAGCTGTAATTTTATCTGCCTTGCTGTAGACTTATTGTGTTGGTACTAAAACAGAGGACGACTAGAAAAGAAAGCATACAATGATAGAAGATAACTTGAGAAAACAGTGATGGTTTGAAAGACTTTTAAACAGACTGGATCCTGTAGGATATCCCTTACGTTTCCAATGCTTGTAACCAAAAAAAAAAAAAAAGTGTCAGTAGAATGTTTTCTCACGTCAATATGCTGGTCAATTTACACTTGAGAATACGTAAACACTGTTTGGAAACTGAAGTGTGCACAGCTAAGGACTGGAGTAGAACCTAAGATGGTTTTATAATTAATTACCTAATGACTAACTAACCAAAAGTGTGTTTGTTCTTTTGTTTTAAATACGCTTACAAAAAAAAAAAAAAAAAAAAAAAAGAGTTTTACCACCGTTTAAGTGTTAAAATAATTTAATATCGGCTCACTAAACTAATGTAATGTATTTTAATGTTGTCTACTCTCAGGTCAACATGTATTCCTTTTCTGCTACTGAACATCGGTGTTTGGAGAAAAAAAAGTTCTGATGCATACCAACAGAAAAAAAATTGATATCCAAAAAAAAAAAAGAAAAAAGATAGTATTGATAATGTTACAACCTGGTTTACGTTGTCATTGAATCTTATAAATGTTTTCTTTCTTTTTTGTTTTTTTAAATTGGGCAAAGTGTTTGTCCAGACACAAAGACTATTGCAGACTTTAATTGTGAGCAAAAGGATAGATTTTTATGGGGTTTGGGTGGGGTGTTGGGGGGGGGGGGGGTGACGACGTTGTGTTAATGATAGAAACATGTATTGACATTTTGGTGTTGCGTAGATTGTTGAATTCAATGACTTAAGTGTATGGTAGATTGAAAAGAAATTCCTTGTATATTTAATTTTTGTACCTTCCCAGTCAAAGACACTTGAGGTTGCTTCCAGCCATGCCAATGTTCAAATTTTACATTTTACCCCTTCTAATGTAGTTCAACATTGTTACTGTACAACCTTCCCTCCTGCACTGAGCCAAGTGAAAAGACCATATCTGTAAATGATTTTTCTGTCGATGCAGATTTAAGAAATCGTTCGGTTGTCTTTTAAACTTCTTTAATTTTGTGCACTTAAAACTTTTTTACCCTCTTTACTGTAACTCCCTATTTTTTACTTTGAAATGTAGTTTCTTACTCCTCTTTAACAATGTATTTTTTGTTGTTGTTGTTTTTTTGTTTTTTGTTTTTTTCCTGAATGTTTCTGCACTTGCCATATATGGTAACAACAACAATAATGTAACTGATGAATACAATAACTCACAGTATTGCTTTAATGGAAAATCCAAAGATAAAGTACCATTGGTGCATACAAAGGATGGGGGAAAAAACTCTATATTTGAGAAGAAAAAAAAATATTACTGTTTTTAAAGGAACGGAAACCTTTTTAGATGATGGAGCCAGCTAGGAGAAAACTGTTTAAAACTTAGAACATTTGTGACCTCGTATATATAAAACAAACCGAAAAACCAAAAACCCCGAAGCCTCTTTCGCTGAGGGAATGGGACAGAACCGTAGTTCAGCCATTGCAGTTTGTAAAAGAAATGGAGATAGTTGACTTGAACGTCTCCGTAACTGGCCTGTCTTTTTTCTTTGTCTGTTTGTTTATTCTTTTAATTGTTTTTTTCTTTTTTTAAATAGTTGTCTGTTCGACTTAAATGTATTGGGGTTTATTTTTGACGAAAAAAAACAGTGTGCTGCTAATGTAGTTTTGTATTGACACTAAGATGCATGCTTGATTTCGCATTTTTGCTGAAGCTTTAATGACTACAGACGGTAGCCAGAGCCCCGTGTCCCTTCATCTCGCTGCAGCTCTGCCCACACACTCCAAGACTACTGTGAAGACTGTGAATAAATATCCATGACCCATGTCCTTTTTCCTCCTCTTCAAAACAACCAATGTTAAAACTGAACCAACAAATGTTTAAAAACCAATGATGTTATATTTATACAAAGTTTGCATTCCAAATATCACATTATTTCAATTAATTCATTTTTGCTTCATCTCCACGTTCTCCTGAGTAGGGGAGCGTTCCGTGTACTCTCATATCCGAGTCTGGACTTGACGTGAAAGACTCTTGTTTACTGTATGTGCTCCTGGGAATGTTGTTACTGTTGCAGTTTGCCAAATAATGTACATGTTCATTATGCACTTGTGTTTATCATGCGAGTCGCTGGGCTAGTGTCTCTCCCGTCCTCTCTTATACCAAGCATTCAAGTTCAATAAAGTCTGTTTCATTTTACTAGACCATCATTTAGTTCTGGCCCGCTTTGCTGTTGCGTTTGCATTTTTTTTTTTTTTATTTTTTACATTTACTTTTGTGGTTACATTTGGCAGACACCATACACCAGACACTTATCCAGAGCGACTCACAAAAGTGCTTTGAAGTTTTAGCATTAAATAACTCCTCGCACTGATTCAACGGGTTACTGATCATCAATCAGGGATGTTTTTCTTGTGTGTTTAAACTACCAGTCAAACGCTTCGACACACCTCCTTCAGTGTTTTTTCTTTATTATTAAAATTTTCAACATTGTAAATTAATACTGGAGAAATCCAAACTATGAAAGAACCTTAAATATGAATTATGTAGTCAACAAACAAACAAAAAAATGATTAAACAACACAGAATATGTTTTTAGATTTTAGTTTTTATTTTAGATTGTCCAAAGTAGCTACGTTTAGCTCGACATACTTGTGGAATTTCAGATTCATTTCCATCATTTCTTATCGTGCCTTAGACTGGCAGTTGTCTTGCATGTAACAGTGGGTACAAAGTCGATATCCCCATAAGTGCTAACCCCAACGCCATAAATCCATATTATGCCAAGAAACACTCAGTTAAGTAAAGAGAAAAAACAGTACATCAATATTTTAAGGTTAGTAATTCGGACAAATCTCAAGAACTTTGAATGTATCCCCAGGTGCAGCCACCAAAACCATCAAACGCTACGATGAAAGAAACCATTCTTTCAGAAGAACAACAAGCAGAAGACAGTTGCTTTGTCCAAGAAAAACAATGAAGGAGAACAAGGAGATTTTTTTTGGTTCTATAGTTAGATATAGAGAGGGTGAACAGACGGTTCTTGACTGTGTGGTTCCCGCCGCGCAGCATGGAGGGGGAGGTGTGATGGTGTGGGGTGCGGTGCTGGTGACACTGTTGGTGACTTAGTCAAAATTGAGTGGCCACTTAACCAGCATGGCTACAACAGCAATTTGCAGCAATACTCTCCCACCTTGTTTGCACCTAGTGGGTGCGTTTGTTGCAACAGTACAATGATCCCAAATCCACCTCTAGGTTATGTAGAGCTATTATTCACAGAGGAAAGTGATGGAGTGCTGCATCAGATGACCTGGCCTTCACAATCACCCGATCTAAATCCAATTGGGATGGTTTGGAACTAAAGACTCTCTCGAACTAAAGAGTGACGGAAAAGCCGCCAACAACCCAACTACTTTAAGATTGTTGGAAAACCATTCCAGTTCTCATGAGGCTGGCTAAGAGAATGCTAAGAGTGTACAAAGCTGTCATCAAAGCAAAAGGTGGCTGGTTTTGAACAATGGAAATATAAAACATATTCTGGATTATTTAACATGTTTTGTTGACTACATCCTTCCATATTTGTTCTGTCATAATTTCAGCGACTTTAGTTGTCTTATATAATGTTGAAAACAAAATATAAAAAGAAAATATATTTTAAAAAAAGGTGTGTCCAAACTTTTGACTTGTACTGTACTGTGTGTGCATGTTAATTGTAAAATAGTGAAGGAAAAGGTGAGTTTTTAGACCGTGTTTGATGACTGCCAGTGACTCAGCTGTACGAATATCTAGAGAAAATTAGTTCCACCACCTACTGTAGGTGCCACAACATGGAAAAGTTGACCAGCCCTCCTGTATACCCTGAGGGGTGGTAGGACCTGTCAAGCCGTGCTAGGAGATCAGTGTTGTGGTGCTGTACAGGTGTGATAAGTGCTTAGAGATTGTTGGGTGTTGGCCGCTTTTGGCCTTATGGGCAAGTATCAATGTTTTAGATCTCAAGCAGCAGCTACAGCAAGCCAGTGGTGGGAGCAAACAATGGGGGGGCGTGGAAGAATTTAGGAAGATCGAAGACGATTCATGCAGCTGCATTATGGATCAGTTGCAGAGGTCAAATAGGGCACAGCGGCAGACCTGCCGGTTGCAATCTTGACATGAGAAGGGGCTGAACAAGCAACTAGGTGGCCTATATGGAGAGAACTGGATGAATCTTGCTGATGTTGTTGACAAGAAATTGACATGAGAGTGACAAGTTAGCACTGTGAGCAGAAAAGGACAGTTGATTGTCCATTGTTACCCCTGAAGGTTGTGTTGAGTGACTGAAGGTGAGGTCATAGAGTTGTCCAGGATGCTTCAATATGTGGTTATGGTTGGTAATTTGGTAGCTCTTCTGTCTTTTTTTTTTTGTTTGTTTTGTTATTATGTTGAAAGATGTCCAGGATGTGTTTATTACAAGTTCTAAGAATTCCGTTCTGATACTACTGCTTATCCGCTTGTCAGTAATTAGATTACTGTACAATGAACTTGTAGGAAACGGGCGATCAGTAAGAGAATTGGAAATCAATGGAGGTTAACAGAGACAAAATCAATCGCGCTAGGGTTCTGAAATTCAAGTTCATGTTCGAGTGTGTGTAGGCATGTTTTCATGTTTTAGTGGGGACCAAGCATCCAAGAGCTTTTGTTTGGTCGACAATAAAAAAAAATGCTTTTCTCACTAAAACTGCAGGTTTCATTCAAAATAAAAGTGACAAAAGGTATAATTTTAGAAACTTGGATTAGGGTTCGATTTAGGAATAGGATAGCATTAGACGGTTACATTAACAATAATAATAATAATCGATGGAAGGTCCTTATAACGATGGTAAAACCAGTTTTTGTGTGTGTCAGCCATGGTGATACGTGTTGGCTGAGACTGCAAATGCAGTAAAAGAGAATGCAGACGTTTATCTGGCTTTATTTGCGCATGTGTGTGTGTGTGTGTGTGTGTGTGTGTGTGTGTGTGTGATTGCCTGTTGGGGTGCTGGGAGATGAGGTCTAAATTACATCTCACCTCCGAATGATTTCTTCGCATCTCATTAAGAGCGAAGCAAAGGGGAAGGTGGGGGGGGGGGGGGGATGAAGCTGTGGGGGAACACTAGAAACAAGCGCTTCGCTTGAAAGAGAGCGGTTGATTGTGTTTGTAAGAGAGCAGTCAGTCAGAGGCACTTTGTTTCCACATCAGCGCCTTCAAAAAGGCTTTGAAATCAAATACCGATCTGATAGGATCAGACATCGACGCTGAAATGAAAGTGGCAGAGTCAGCCAGAGAATCATGGGTAGTGACGAAAAAATATAAAATATATATATATATATATGTATATTTGCTAGCTATATGAAGATTTTAATACCTCCACTCACAGCGCGCACTCAGTTTAATCCAGGGCCAATGTTTAAATTTAATCAATACACACCCATTATGTCTTGGCTTTGCAGAAAGCATTTTCCCCCCCTAATGAGTCCTTAAGCTGTTTATCCCCTCATCAGCATCACAAGGAAGAGATGTTGCTCTACGCGAAAAGGGGGTTGGCCGTCAGGAAGAGTGTCATTGGCTACTGCAGAAGGTTAATTGACTTTGTGTTTAACATGCTAAATTATTCCAGTTTGCCTGCATGGCATTAGCATTAGAGGACCTCTCTTACTGCCGAGGTCAGCCAAGACCAGTCGTTAATTAAACTAGTGACATTTAACCAGATGAGTTTCCTTTGAGCGAGGACGATATTATTAATATTAACGGCCTCATGTGACTAGGAGCTGTTCGCTAGCCGTGTTTTTTTTTTTTTTTTTTATATTACAAGCGAGATTGGTTCGTCTTCATGCGGCAACTTCATTTTAAAAAATGGAGTCCCGAGATCCCCCGGAGCAGAGATACAGCAGAGCTCTATGATTACGGCAGACATTTTGTGCATGAAGCCCGGTTGTTTTGGCAGACATGTTGTGCGTGAGCAGCGTGTACTTACTTCCACTGCTTATGTATTGTAAATCAGAACAAAATGAAGATCTGGAGGTAATTGATGTTTTGTAGGACGTTTCAAATGAGGAGCTGTTCGTTCTCTTCATCTTAACTCCATTTTCTGGCACCGGCCTGTAAAAATGATGATGGATGGATTTTAATTTCACAGCGCATGCTGATCAGTGGGTGAAATACATCTCGAGCGATTAGTGATCTCAGGTATAAGTGCTCCTCGTATAAGCAGCAGTTAGGGGAAGCAGAAAAAAAAAAGAAGAAAAAAAAAAGGAGCATGCTGTAGCTGTAGCTGCTGCAAGACTGTATCCCTCCCTCCTTCGCTCTCCTTCCATCCCTCCCCCTCTTTCTTTCGCCGGTATTAATATTGGGCAAGACAGGGCCATGGTGGTGATTTCAGCTCCTCTCTGCCTCTGATAGATGGCTCTTGCTGATATATGATCTATGATGCATGTGCAGAAAGGCCAGCTCATCTTTATGCATGAGCCTCGCAATGTCATTTCCTTTTAAAGTGGCAGAACCTGTACCCCTAATGCTGGACGTTTTGTTTTTCTCAGTGCTTACGTAAAAAAAAAAAAAAAAAGATCGTCATAATGAAAGTAACGTTAATTCTTCATAATCCTGTGGATTAATGAAGGCTTCAGTACTTTGGACTTGTTTGCATATTGTCCGCTTCTGATCTCATGATATGTTTTGCACAGAAGATTAGCTTGCTCTGGCATCACCATTATTTTTCAGTTGAGTCATTAATGAACTGGCCAAGTGTGCACCGTGTGCTCCGTGGCGTCTCTCTTCACTGAAGCAGTTGTCGCCTATTATAATGATCTTCCAGGAACGAAGATGCTACACCAGGTCCTGCTCATTAAATCTCACCAGCACGGGCCTGGTATGATGGGGAGGGGTGTGAGTAATACTCAGTGCTTAAAGCTTTACAATAGCACATACAGTTGTCGTTTTTATTTCTGGAAATTTCCACAACCTGTTTTTTAACCTCTCTCCGTCTCTTTTCTCAACCACTCTTTCCCTCTGAGAGCATTAGTTTCCCGTATTAGACGTAGGAAGAACCTGCCGCCTATCTGTCTCTGAAATGACTTTTTAATGGCCAACTGGATTTGCTCATCTATCAGAGGCTCGGGCCTTTCCTGATTCTCAGATAAACTCTAATGGATTCGGTCTCTAATGTTCACACAGTCACCAAGCTTCACGTGTAGCATGCAAAAACCGAAAGTAGGTTATATCAAGTGAAAAAAAATAGGCTTTAACAAGAAAGCACACATTGCTTATTAATGATGCTGCATTACTAAATCTACAGTACAGCAGTCAGCGCTAGTTTACGAAGCCTCATGCCGCTTTCATGTGTGAGGTGTTTATTTGAGTAATATGTGCATTTCAAGTAATATTTGAGTAATATTTGCATGTTCTGACCTGAAATTGCACCCGACCTCAAGTTAACACCCATGAAAACACACGAATATTGTGAAAGGTTCACGTTTCAAAATTTCAACATTACACCCAGAAATTATGGCTTGAATTCTTAAAAAATAAAATAAAAAACAACATACAAATGGAAAACGTGTGCTTCATCTGAAATCATGGGTAAGATAAAGCAAATGCCCTATGTGAGATAGTTAGCAGTCATGTAATGAAAAAAAAAAAAAAAAACATGGGAAAAAAAAAGAATTAAATAATTTACTCTACATTTAAAAATAAAAATGTGCACTGAACATAGACAGGGAAACAGGTGATAAATAAATATATAATAAATATAATAGAGAAAAAAATATCAAATAAAATAACATGAAAATATAAAAAAATCACATGTGAAAAGAAAATTGTGGAAAAAATTCAGGTAGGAAAAAAAATATGTGTGTGACAATAGAAACCATGGGAAAAAATTATATATATATATAATGACATAAAAAATGTTACCAGTCACAGCAAACCAGGTATTAAGTCACATTTCGGGTGATTCAGATTCCTGGTTCAATAAGCTCAATTTTGATGGCAAGTTTATTATTGGATCCTGTGCGGTTCCTGAGATTTGGCCGGAGCGAGTTTGTTTAGTGAGGAGTGAAGAGCGCCTCACAAAAACAACAAAAAACAAACAAAAAATTCTATGATGTAATCGACCTGAGGGAACCCTCAGCTCGATTTTAACACCAGGATTTCCCTGCTACACCTAAAAATAACTTCACCAGCAGCGCAGTTCCATAGCAAAAAATGCACGATTTTCTATTATGCAGATACATTTTTCTATTAACTGGAGTAACCAGCTTGCACGGTGATGATTAAAGTGCATTAAAGCAATGTGTAGGATTGAAATTTCAGTTTTAAAGAAATGAAATCGAAAATTCTGAAAATTCTGCCGAGTGATCAGGAAGATAAGGTATGTATCAACTTATTTTTGGCAAAATTGAAAATTTTATGCATTTTACATACTGTACTCTATTGGCCACAGCGCAAAACTAACCAGTGTGACTTCATCCCTGACTCGATATGACAGGTCATAAATAAAATCACATTTTCACAAATTTTACAAAAAAAAACTAAATAGAAAAAAAGAGAAAAGAAATTATGTTTTAATTAAATGAAAATGAAATAATTTCTCATGTAACACACAAAATTTTATATATATATTTTTTTTAAAGGTAAAAACTAAAATAATTTCCCATACATGTGTAAATGAAAGTATATATCACATGTAAAAATAAATAGATAAATAAATAAACGGTACCTTTGGAAAAAAATTTGTGAAAAAAAATTAAAACAAACATGAAAAATTCAACTTTAAAAAACAAGCAATAAATTTGAAACATAAAAAAATTTATAATTTGCCCTACATATAAAAATGAAAATGTAAAAAAAATTTGAAAAGATTACATAAAAAACAAAATAATTTGCCCTACATCTGACATCGCATATGTTAGTAGAAATTATCCATTAAAAACATTTTTTTAAATAAATGATACATTAAAAAATGCATGAAAAATAAAATAACTTGTCTTTCATGGGGGAAAAAATTTGAAAAATCTTTGGAAAAATAACAAAATAACAGAAAAGTAAATAATTTGTGAAATTTCAAAGTGAAAATTAAATAGTACTTAACAATTATTTAAAAATGCTAAATTTGAAAAAGAAAAAACATCAGAGAAATTTCATGTGAAAAACACTAGAAAAAAAATTCCATGTGAAAAAGCACTACAGCTGACAATAAATGAGAAACTGAAATGTTAGGAATGAAAAAATATGTGAAAGCAACATTTTAGAAATGTCCAAAAGCCACTTGTGAATCTTGTGCTTTCTCATATGTGGTGTTAAAGTGACGTTTCCTCCTGGCTTGTTTTTAGTAGTTTTTTTTTTTTTACATTTTTTGATCACATTACTATTATTAATGCAATGTACACTAACCAACTGCAAAAACATTATTACTCATCTTCATAGTGCTGAGGCGAAGCTCAGCAGGACCGAAGCAGAAAGGGTGGGGGGTGGGGGGGGGGGGATTTTATTATTAGTATTATTATTTTTTCGGGAAAGTCGTCCGTGTGAAATGAGATGCTAATCAGAAGCAGCAGGAGCGTGAACAGGCTGCGCGTGGCCACCGTGAATATCTCACACTGATGCTGATGTGATAAATTATGCTAAATCTCTGACCCTGTGTGTGTGTGTATGTGTGTGTGTAAAGAGCTGAGACACAGGCGCTGCAGCCGCAGCATGGAGAGAGCCAAGATGGATGAATGTGCATGGCGCAGAGATTAGCAAAGGCTTCAGAAGGTAAAGAGTAAAGAGAGGAGAGAGGCCGAGGTGAAAAGCAGGAGTAGCGGAGTGTAAGAGTGCGGAAATGTGTAAGAGCAGGGAAGTGTGGTGTACGGGTGTAGAGGAGCTGGGGCGGGCGTAGAAGCTCATTACCATGAGAAAAGACCTCTGCATAGTAATAGTAGTTGTGCGGCTCTGCCTGGGGTTGATAACAGTGAGAAGTGTGCCAGACAAACATACACTTAATGATACATGACATCTCACCAGGTGGTACCCAGGCACCACATGTCTTTCTCTAGTTTCTTTTCTTTATTTATTTCTCTTCTTCTTCTTCTTCTTCTTCTTTTTCCCCCTTCAGTATTCCTGTATTCGTCACCGTTCCCAGATCTCTCCTTCACCGGAGAAGAAGTGACTCGTGTTTCTCGTGTCTCTAATTGTTATTCAGGAATACTGTTGCAATATTATTCCGCATGCACGCTCCTCTCGTAACCGCGCTCCTAATGCAAGAATATTTTAATATAATTTTATATTAGCACACCAATCCCCCCCCCCCCCCCACCCCAACCACCACCACCACCACCACCACCGCCGCCGCCGCCGCCATCCCTTTTCTTACTTTCCATCTCATATACACATACACGTACTGTCACTTCTTCATTATGCATGATGGATAGCCCAATTTAAAAAGCTGCTGAGGGAGTCTAATTTAGGCATGAGATTTTTAACGAGATTAAACATCTCACATTCATAGCGGGTAATCGATGCAGACGTTTCTATCATACACACACTTCTCCCGGCTCATTGTTTACACACACATTTAAATACATCCGTCAGGCCGTAATTGCATTAAGGTCACAAGTGCTGCTTGGTCATTCTTTTGTTTTAAGATGTTTCGTTTGAAGAAGTGCATGCCTTTTTAATACTTATTCCAAAAAAATTGTTACAAGACTTTGTAGTCTTTTATATATCTGTATATGTATATGCATATGTTTTTATTATTATTATTATTATTATCATTATTATCACCATCACTATTGTTTCGATGAGTCAAGTGCTTCCGCAGGTTCCTCTTCCCTGCTCCGGTTGTTTCAGGCCTGCAGAGCGAGGCGTGATTTATTTTAGTTATGTGTGGACGTCCAGTTGCAGAATAGCCCATTGTGTTCATCACAAAAGAGAAAGGCCAGCCTCAGCAGCCGGGCAGATGGCACATTTTAGTATTAGAGACAATAGTGTTCACCCGGACTTCTATTAAAGAACGCACCGAGCTGCATACTAATCACGCATACATTAAAGCGCCGGCCACAAGCCACACATCAGGGGTTTTACATCTCCTTAACATCAAATTTCATGTGGAATTATGAGACGTGATCTTGATATGATCACAGGAAACTTTGTTCCTTCTTTGTTCTTCGTGGTTAAAACAGAACCTCTCAGAACCTCTCTTTTCCAGCAATGGGAGCAACGTCCAGAGTAGAGATCTTATATCACAGGTGTAAGGATTTCCAAAAAAAAAAGAAGAAAGAAACAGGAGAAAGAAACCCACAAGAATCACAAATATTAATATAAATATTCATAAATACAAAATTGATTTGACACAGACAGAAAGAGGCACAGTTATACATTTGGATGATACTTTTTTCCCCCTCTTTATCCCCAGAAGATCTGCCTTATTCCTGTCCCCCCGGCAGCTTTCCCCTCCTCCTCCTCCTCCCCCCGTTTCAGCAGGTGCAATTTAATGAGATGCAAATGAGACACGCATACAGCCAATCTCATGTGCGATGATTAAGCACAGGATATTAACCATTCTCTCCCTGCTTTTAATTTGGTTAATTCCATCTTCTGTTCTGTCCCTTCGTCACACAACTGGTGCAACAGTCCCCAGTATTAAGGGGCAAAGAAAAAAAAGAAAAAAAAAAAAAACACAAGTATCCTCTGGATTTATCGTCCATCTTGGTCCTCCTGAAGAGACGAAAAAAAAAAAAGAAAAAAAAAAAACCCTCGCCTGTGCTTCAAGTCAGAGCAGCATTTTATTCTCTGCTCGTTGTTTATCTGTTGTCTCTCCGTTTTTGTTCGTCCAATTTTTTCTTCTTCCCTTTTTAAATCCATTTGCATAATGAAGATGAGGTGAAATTAAGATCCCCGACCGAGCTGAGACGAGAACGCTGATGATCCAAACCTCATTAACGCGCCGGGATTAGCATATCCACGTTTAAATCCCGCTCAACCGATTTACCCCAAAATAAAAGCAAAAAGAAATTTCAGGCATGACGAACGAGCCTGCTTAATTTCACGACCTCGTTAACGTCTGTTCATGGAGTCGCCTGGAGCGGGGGATTCGCCGACAAAATTCCCGAAAATAAATTGTCGCCCTGAAACCATGGAAGTGATGCGAAGGTGATGTCGATGCGGCGTCCTAACACGACGTCTGGAAATCCCTGCCTTTTAAGAGCTTGAGGAAAGGATGGAGAGATAGTGGGAGAGAAAGAAATGTGCATTATTCATACGCCGAATCCATGTCGAACATCCAGGCTGAGGATCTCTGAGGATCTCCGCGTGTCCGCATGTTCACCGGGTTTCCCCGAGCACAGGTTCATCTGGTGGTCAAAGACATCATGAGAACTTCGTAGATGTCCCAAGTTACTCTGCTTCTCCAGAAGCGATTCATTTGTCCAGTTCGTCCATCTTGTCCATCATGTGTCTTCATAATACGTTTTACCACAGAAGACATCCATTGTTTAAAAAGAAAAAAAAAAAAAGAAAGAAGCTTGTACTCGGTAGAACATCATGGCTCCATTTTGCTGAATCATTGTTGTGTAATAAATCCAAGGCCTTCCTGGTTCTCCTCCCAGTTCCGTTTGTCTCCTCCCCCATTTATAAACGCTTCCAGATTCCATGAATGAATCTCATCCAGATCTGCCAATGACGCAGCATCCTCCCGCTAACAGTGTTGGCACCAGACTGCCAAGGGCACCGCTCGACTCCCAGTCCCGGGCATTCGCCGGCATTCCTTCACCGATCCGTACCCGCCCATCGTTTTTATTCTCGCACCCGTTGCTGCCACATTCCTCCATCACGACCAAATCTGTCACCCTAATTAACCCAACAAACTCCACCGGTGTTAATTAAGCTGTCGGATCAGAGTGTTTGTCGCTCTTTTGTTTTCTGTTTCTTGTCCCTCGGGCTCTTTGTCTTTGCCAAGCGGCACGTGTCAGGAGGCATCGCTGCGGAGACGCGCTGGCACCGTGCCATTCTTGAAACGATGCCATGATTCTGGCTCCAGACGGCACAGCGGAGATCCTGGCACTCCGCCGAACATTAGCAAGTGTTAATGCCCGGTGCCAACACAAAGATGCGCGGAGAAATACCTACGCATACAGCAATGGCACGTGCCAGAGATGCCGATTAGCGCGTCGCGGAGAGGAACCGTGATGGCGCTCAGATCACGCGAGGAGACCTCGTGGCGATGGAAACATCATCCTGGTACCTATTTTGAAACGATGGTGTCCGTCTCTGAAAAAAATAAACACCAAAAATATAAGCAACGCACTGAAAATTCTCGTCACGTTGTGCACACACCAACATCGGAAACTTACACTTTTTAGGGGCTGATGAAATCCGGAACCGCTTCGAACTTTTCCCAACTTCATCCGGTCATTGAACCTCACAAATCACTTCTCTGTTAGTGATGGCAGCTGGTTGACGACTCTTTCTCTTTCTGTCTCTCCTCCCTTCCTCTCACTGATGCCCGCGTGCCTACACTCGCTCGCTAGCGCCAGCTCTGAGTGGATGGCACTGTGCCAACCTCACACGACCGCCGAGCTCATTCGCCACTCCGCATCAGGCCCTTCCCCCCGCAGCCTCTCACTTTACCTAACGAGAGCTCGTTCTCATGTTCTGTCTCTACTTCTCTTGTTTCCATTTTTTTCATCTAAATTTCCTCGTGAACACACATAAACACAGACTTATTCATAATCATGAGCACAGACGCTTACGGAAAAAAAAAAACCCTCTTTCTTTTCTTATCCGAACAGATGGCTTTGCCTTGGATGTGATTAGTTCGCCCATTAAGACGCAGATTCTTGATTCCGAACTCCTGTCAAGTAGGCCTCCACAAGTTATTTCCCCCTTCTGTCCTCTTTTTTTTAAATCTCTTTTCTCTTCCTGCTTTATTCAGGAGAACTGGGCGTGAACCCCCCTTGCAACAGGAGGTAACCGCGATGCAAATTAACTGTATTAGCAAGTGAGTGAATGGCATGAATATGCAAAGTTGGGTGTAATTTATGAGTGTATGTTCTAAACCAACACAGCATCCGTCATTCGTCAGAAATAAGGCTACTAAACTAAGGCTTTATGGCACAGATGCTTTGTCACCGGGGTGGCACCCACATGAGCACGTCTTTTGTATGTTCGCTTAGTGGAATATAATTGCACAGGAACATCATTAAGGGACATAATTGGATCTTAAAGAGTGTTTACATTCTGCTTTAGAGAACGTATCTGAGCAACAATCTTCCGCTTTTAGTCCTTTTGTCCAACTTCCTTCCTTCTTTTCCATCTCTATCACGTCTCTCACTCTCTGTCTTACTTCTTCTCATGAAGCGTGAGCGTGAAACAAGCATGTGATGGTGTTAAGAGGTGCCTTTTCTCTCTCTATAAAATGCAACATATGTAAATAAATAATCCAAAAAAAAAAAAAAACATTATAGATGCATTATGTCAGAAGACAGCGATACAAAACACAAGATTAGGAAAATAATTTCAGAGCAAGGAGTCAGTGTGATTTTATTTCTCCAGACCTGATTTGCAGGGTTATGGAGAGTGGCGTAGTGGATAGCACTGCGGCCTCGCACCTCCAGGGTCGAGGGTTCGAGTCCCAACTGGGATCTGTGTGCATGGAATTTGTGCGTTCTCCCTGTGCTTGCTGGGTTCCTTCCAACAGTACAAAGCCATGGAGTTTAGGTGAACTGGTGTTTGCACCCCATCCAGGGTGTACCCAGGCCTGTGCCCGAGATCCCTGGGATTAGCTCAGGAGGTGTGACAGTGAGTTAATGAGCATGTACAGATATATAAAAAAGGAATGTAGGGGGATAAGATCATTGAGAGAATCAAAAACTGGTCAGAATAAAATACGTTAGCGTTTATAAAAGGAAAGAGAGGGCTTTCTGCTTTAAAGAAGCCTTTATATTTGTTAGAATTTAATATCAGCCTTTGATAATTTATCTTGTATCTCTAAGTTCCATTGCTTTGACTTGCTTCGTTTAGTTTTTAAGGATTATTCTGTATGTAGTCTGCAGGGTGGCCTAAAAGTCTTGATCCTTAGGCATGTTTCCTTAAAATTTGATGTTTGCATTCTGCTATCTCAAGATGCCCAAGATGGCATCAAAATGAATCTTTGGCGTCATTCTGAAGTCGGTAGTCTATTAGAATCAGTCCAGAACAGCAACCTGGTTATCTTCAAGTGCATATCTTCCTCCACTGTAAACCCAAATAAGCTGGCAAAAATATGAGGTAATCAGTTACATCAAATGTTTTAAATAATGATGTTTCCATTTCTAAGTAAACAGAACTATCAGCTTTTGAGTTTGTTTTTGTACTCATTCATATTATTCGTTCTTTACTTGCATTATAGAGTCGCCTAACTCATACTATTTAATAACAATTATCTTTTTTTTTTAGTTGTTGCAAATCAAAAAAATAGTTGTTGGTCTTTCGGCTGCTCATGGCGATGGGTCGCCACAGCAGACGATCCGGTCCGCACACAAGCTTGGCGCAGGTTTTACATCAGACGCCCTTCCTGACGCAACCCTCCCATTTTATCTGGGTTTGGGACAGACAAAAAAAAGTCTTGATTCCAACACACTCATACACACATTTCTTCATATTAACTGAACTGAAATGATGCAGATTAAATTGTTGGTGACAAATGTTTTACTGTGACAGGCTTCAAATTGATACCATTTAAAACTGGTTGTTTATGTAACAACCTCAGCAGCGACCTCATTTCCCCTCTCGTCCGTTCCAACCACTCAGCATTCAGCATCACCAGTGTACTAATCACCGGCCTGATCATCTGTCATCATCTGCTCCTGTTTCTCACTGGGTCATGCACTTACATTAGATGGTTTTTATTCTTGAATGGTTCATAGGTCACTATGTGGCTTAACAAACAAAAACATTCTTCTGAAACTGCTAAGGTACAGGGACTGAAGAAATGAGGGGCTCAATAAGTACTGTATGTCTTAAGGAATGGTGCGGGAAGAATAAATTAGGGTATTCCAGCTGTACAACTGGCAGGAGAAAAGTGCTGACATTGAAGACTCCTTCCTTAAGTATGAATGTCTGCTTAAGGAAAACATAACCCTAATTACAACGACACAGATTTTAGCTTTGATCATACAAGTCTTTGTGAATGAGATGTAGTTATGGAAACATTATTAAGCATTAATATAATCCCCAGATTGGCAGCTGCGTTACTGTCCAAGGTGCTGTTATACCGTAGAAGGTTAATCAACTCTCTCTCTCTCTCTCTCTCTCTCTCTCTTGTATATATGTACAGTACAGACCAAAAGTTTGGACGCACCTTCTCATTCAAAGACTTTTCTTTATTGTGTTCTTTCTTGTGTTCTTTAGCCCAAACGCGTCTCTTCTGCTTGTTGCCTGTCCTTAGCAGAGGTTTCCTAGCAGATCTTCTACCATGAAGGCCTGATTCACACAGTCTCCTCTTAACAGTTGTTCTAGAGACGTGTCTGCTGCTAGAACTCTGACCTGCTCTCTGATCTGAGCTGCTGTTAACCTGCGATTTCTGAGGCTGGTGATTCGGATGAACTTATCCTCCGCAGCAGAGGCGACTCTCGGTCTTCCTTTCCTGGGGCGGTCCACATGTGAGCCAGTTTCTTTGTAGCGCTTGATGGTTTTTGTGACTGCACTTGGGGACACTTTCAAGGTTTTCCCAATTTTTAGGACTGACCTTCATTTCTTAAAGTAATGATGGCCACTCGTTTTTTTTTACTTAGCTGCTTTTTTCTTGCCATAATACAAATTCAACCTCTTTGAATGAGAAGGTGTGTCCAAACTTTTGGTCTGTACTGTATATATATATATATATATAATTTCAACATTCTTCTAAAGAACAGGGCCATGAGTATGAATTATTTCAGCAAGGCTATATCATGACATCACAGTCTCTAGTGTAATAAGTAAATGAGCCTCAGTGTGATCAGCTGATTATCATGCGGTCAATAAAAGGCAAATCAGTTCAGGCCATGGGATTTGACTATGAACTGAAACCTGCAGATGACATCATCATTTTTCACCCTTACTGTTAATGTCTTTTAAGGAAGCACACACCCACACCCACACACACACACACACACACACACACACACACACACACACACACACACACACACACACAGAATGAGTTACAGTAATGGGTACTAGCAGGACCCTGTGGTATATAAATCCCTTTTCCCATCAGCCCCTGGCCTGACCCTTAACCCAACGAGTCATATGATTTTTAGGAAGGTGTGTGTGTGACCTGGTCGATAGTTACAAGGTCTCTGCTCCTCTACATCATATTATTCTCACATCTCTCTCTCCATTAGTGGGGAAGAGAGTAAATCTCTCTCACGCACCTCTTCTGTCTTTCTCTTTCCTTATCTGTTTGCATCTGAGAGAGAGAGAGAGAGAGAGAGAGAGAGAGAGAGAGAGAGAGTGCAAGCATGGGAAATATTAAGAATAGCATGGAATTACAATTGCCATGCGTGTCACGAGGCCTTCAGGTAGCGTTGCCATGGAGATCAACACGGGTAGGTGTGCTAATATGTGAAGGTATCATATTTGACATGGATGCTGGCTCTCGCAGGACATTGTGTGTGTGTGTGTGTGTGTGTGTGTGTGTGTGTGTGTGTGTGTGTGTGTGTGTGTGTGTGTGTGTGTGCTTATGTATGCATGTATAAATAGCCTTCAGTGCATGAAAATCCTTCCTGTTGGGGTTTTCAAAGCTACATTTACACACTGCCTTATACAACAACAAGAAGGAAAGGGATCTTGAGACTTTTCAATGCTTTATGCACAAATTCCAAGCATGAAAATCCCGAAAACTAGTGATCATTCTTTATTTAAAGTTGAATGATTTTTCCGTCAGGTTGAATTAAATAATTGACCATCCTCGTTGGAAAATTATGAATCTTTCAGAATTCTGAATGTCACTCATATAGAATTTTGTCAACCTTGCTGATTATTTACTCACATTTAATCATATTTCTTAGTATTATATAAATATACTTCAGCAGTTACAGTAGGAAGCTGTTTTAATGATCATGTATGGAATGTATATCTATACACACTACTGATGGATCCTGGAGTTTAAAAGGATTAAAAATATTATTAAAGGTAAAGTGTTAAAGGATTATGGACTGAATGAAGCTTAGACAGCAGTGCATATCTGGTTTCTTGGGGATAAAAAAAAAAACTCCTCATAAAGATTATGGGTCACACTTTATTTTACAATATGGTAAACATAGTATTTAGGTATGTAGTAAGTGAGGAATAAAACCCTGCAGGGCTTAATATTATAGGAAAATAATCAATGATGCAGTGGAGTGCTACAGCCTAGAGTTCCTCTTACTACCTCAAAGATGATTATTGTTCTATAACTGAACATCCCGAAATGTTCTCACATGAGTACACTTTTTTTATGTATTAAATAATGCCAGAGTGTACGTTTTATCCCTTTATATTTACAGTTAATGCTGTGGAACGGCTGAGAAACAGGATATCGCTTATAACAGCTATAAATACCAGCCTCTCCTTATTTTTTGTCTTGAACATAATAAGACAAAAAAAAAAAAAAACGGCAGCTTATCAAGTATAGATCATGTATAGATCTTACCAGAGATGTAGGTAATGATATGGTATGTACGGATAACACCTGGTGCAAGTTGAAAATGCATAAATTACATTAATAATAGATGCGTAGTAAGTAATATGCAAACGCCAGAAATAATTTAAGACTTACTGCCATAATACCATAAAATAAAACTACCATAAAAATAACATAAAATAAGTACCATATAGGAGCAATGTGCTGTGGTAAATATGTGCATTTCTGACTGAAAATACTATTATTGATCATAACATCATATAGTTATTTGTAATTTAAGTAATATCTTAACCTTGCAAGATGCCAGAGCCATGATCGGAATGCTGGCTTCCCAAGAGCTCCTTTAATGGCCCAAACATGTAGAAATGGCTTGGAGCGAGGTCAGGACAGTATGGGGGATGTGGCAATAACACCCAGCCGAGTTCCTGTAATGTGAAAGTGGTTTACTGAATGATTGTGTGTGCAGTTCAAACAGACAAGAATTGTCTCTTCCAC
>JAAGKR010000864.1:0-47500 GCA_011419295.1 Clarias macrocephalus | reverse complement strand
TGAACTGTGTGTGTGTGTGTGTGTGCGTGTTAGCTGAGAAACAGGCTCAGCTGAGGATGTCCTCTGGTCTGAGAACAGATAACATGCAGAGACAGTGATGAATCAGACAGCTGTTGATAAACTGTGTCCCTTTATGTGTCTTTAAATGAACAATCAGCCAAACTGGAGGTCACCCGCTGCGTCCGATTCAAACCGTCCTCATTATTTCCATGGCAACACCATCCTCTTCTGAGCAATTACTAATTGCTTCATTTTTGCTCTCTTTTATTCTCATGTATGTCCATCTCACTGTCCTTCTCTCAAACTTGCCCTGTTTATCTACCTGTGCTTGGATTACGGGGCAACTTTCATGCATTACCTACAATATACTATAATGTAACATATTCATTTTCATATTAATTGCTTGGAGACCCCGAGGCCGCAGTTCACAATAAGGGTCATAACCCGCCCTGATGTTCAGATGCATTCATATGCCCTTAATAAAGCTGTTACTATTGCCTTATTCCCCTCAGATTTAAGGTCATAAGGCTATGATATAGTAATGCATTATTATACCAATGATTATTATACCAGTTAGACTAATTATTTCTTAGGGTTTCTTATACGGACTGAAAAAAGAAATAGGGAGTGAAAGTCTTTCGCATTGCTATCCTAAGCACAACAGACACCCAAAATATATGATATTCCTTTTTTATGTTTTATTATTTGTTCTAACGTATTTTAATGATTTTTTCATTAGCCTCCACTCTATAGATCATACTTTACAGTTCAATGTACAATACACAAATCTACACTATTTACGTTATATTGTTTTTCCCCACCTTGATTTGTACTGATTTTAACTGACTCCTTTCTCTCTCTCTCTCTCTCTCTCTCTTAGTTTTTCTTGTGTAACAACTGAGATGTAACAAGGAAATCTAAATCTAATCATACCACAACCAATACAGCTTATGTGATAACAGGTTTAGGTTGTACTGAAGCTCTCTCGCTCGCTCTCTCTCTCTCTCTCTCCTTCTCTCCATAATTACTGCACACTCACCTCACTAGGGAGAAAGTCTTAAATAAAGACCTGATCAGATCCTATAAGGTCAGTAGAACACACACACACACTCACAGAAAATCAGAGGCTGAGAGAGAGAGAGAGAGAGAGACAGAGAGAGAGAGAGAGACAGAGAGAGAGAGAGAGAGACAGAGAGAGAGAGAGACAGAGAGAGAGAGAGAGAGACAGAGAGAGAGAGAGAGAGAGAGAGACAGAGAGAGAGAGAGACAGAGAGAGAGAGACAGAGAGAGAGAGACAGAGAGAGAGAGGGCGTTTCTCCCGGTATTGATCGGCTGCCTGTAAGTCTTGTTCTGCTGTCTAAACATTATTGATTACTCCTCCCTCAGGTATAGGCTCCCTGTTCAATTTTCATTTTCCACCTATTTGTTCCTCTTTAAGGGAACTTGATTCCCCTTGTAAGTCAATACACATGAAAGAAAAAGACTGGGTGTTTGACAGTAAAGTGAAACCTCTCAACGTTTCTCTCTCTCTCTCTCTCTCTGCTTTTTTTTCATGAAAAATTGATCTTAATCTTATTTGTGGCACAAAGCTAAAACAATCCTGTCCAGATGCCTTCTAATATTATTATCCTGACTATATCTTAATGTGTTAGTATTGTTAGAATTAGTTTTCACTGTTAATTGATGATAGCACCACCTACTGGTCAGATTATATATACAGCATATTGCATTTTACAATTGCAAATTTTATTAGAAAATATTTATACAGACATACCACAGTCACTAAGTTCACATTCCTTATGGATTCATTTAACATACGGGTCTTTGTGAGTAATATGGCAAGTGAATAAATAACAAGGGCCCAAGCCTGAGTGACTGGGCCCTGGGCACAGGAGATTTTGCTGTATAGCTGCTCACACTTGCACATGTAAGTGTAAAACCTGGTATACATTTAGATCTCATTGAGCTGAACAACTTTCGCTATTCAACAGGAAGTCAGTTATTTTGGTTTGCTTGCGAAACGCACCCAATGGACTTCGATATACTCCTCCTTGGGGATTTATATGATTGCCACCAAACTGGGCCAAAATGATCTCAAGACATTGAGGATGCAAAATTGTGGAGGAATTTCATCCATGGTGAGGCCTTAAACTTATGGCAAAAAGTTGCTAACAACTTCCTTAATCATAGATTTCTTGTGCGCCCAGGCGGCGATAGAGCAGGTGCTTGGGCCCGATCATCGTTGCTTTGCATCTACATTCAACGTTGAATTTTATTATTTAGATCCTATAAAATTGCACATGGGCAAAACAGACACACATTATATAATATAATATATAATATATAATGTGTGAAGCAGTTTCTGGTATTCTGGACACTACTGATCCTTATTGAAGCTACTGTACAGCTCTACTTCCTGTAAATTTGTGTTCAGGATGTGTGACATTTATTACTGTGACTGCGCAACCAAGGACACAGATCTCATTACTAGACCAGGTTTATATTTCGGGTGGTCCGTTAAGTTTCTTCAAAATGCATTTAAATCTAACCTTATTTTAACCAATACATTCAGACAGCAATATATAAGTATAATTTAGCTATAAATATTTTTTATAACTAGTTATTATTTTATGTTTTTAAAGCAAGCCCATTATGAAGACAGTATTTTAAGTTTCTAGCATGTTCTCCCTGTGCTTGGTGGATTTCCATATTCCCCAGTGTGTGAATGTGTGTGTTGCGTGCCTTGCGATAGATTGGCAGCCCCACCTCTTGCCCCAAGTCCTCTGGGATAGACTGCAGGTCTCCAGTGAGCCTGTTCAGGATAAGCACTATGGAGAGTGTTTCCAGTTCCTTATTTTTTTATCCACAGAAACCGTTGCTTAGATTATAAGGTTATAATCTGGTAGGATTCATGATTATACTAATAGTATTAGTATATTTAATAATAATATAAAAAACTGCCCCTGGAGGGAGCTCTGCGCTCATGCACACGTTTTTGTGTTTTGCATTTTTGACAACATTTCTAAAAAGGACACTGCACCAGTCTTGCATTACTGTGGTCACCTGGAACAGGTGCAAAATTAGTCTGTTTATAAATAGGCTTGTCCTTTAGTCTCGGTCTCGATCTGTCGTGTACTGTTCTGTTTCCATCGCCTGTCTGTTGTAGTGATTCATGCTTGATTTCCCTGCTTAGATAATTCCTGTTTGTGTTGATGATGAACATGGCGTGTGGCAGTCCAGGGTGAGGTGAATCCCCGTACCTCATGGCAGACGATGCAGAAGAACTATGGTGGCTACATGGCATCCAAACAAGCCAAAGAGCTCGCAACACACCTAGACATTTGCTAGGCTACACTCCGAGGACGGCATGCAGTAAAGTGGAAGCAGGAAATCGTCACACAGTTGGAAATGGAAGAAGAAATGGAAGTCAAGAGGTCAACAGCGCTCTTTTTCGTGACAGCCCGGAAAACCCCAGGATTCCTTCTGAGAGCCCTGAACCTCCTGAGCCACCGGAGTCATGCCTGGCCCTGTCTCAAGTCAGATACTGCACCTTCTCCACTTAGATAAGCAGCTTTCTCTGGCGGCGAGGATATACTGCTGTTCCTACTGGATAGATTTGAGAGCAGTGCACTGATTTCACCACTTGGCTGAGACTTGGCTCCACTGACCAGGTTTTGAGGACTTTGTGTTTGCTCCGCCGCCCATGTTCAAAGATGCCAAGTCACACTTCTGTCCCCAGCAACCCTCCACCCAGTCCCAATGCGCAGTACCACAACATCGATATACGAAAGGCTAATGTGGGATTTTGGGGATTGTCCTGGTCCACCTCTGAAGTAGCACCTTTTTGGGGGAGTTATATCAAGGATTACTGGACACCTGACATGGAACAGGGATAATCTCTCCCCACATGTGTAAATTCTCTTACTTTTAAACATATTAAACACATCTCTGATTCTCCTGACCATTTTTATAATGTAATATAAGTCTGACATTCAAATGACCTCAGCTGTCCAGTCGTTCATGATTTATTTCCTGAACACATTTCTTCGATGAAGCTGATGATTAGCCCCATCCTTCCAGGTTTTAATAATATGTTAGAGTTCTTAGCCAAATTGTAGTAATTTTAATTTTAAATTCGAAGTAGTGATCCTAATTCATTCTAAGTAATTCTAAGTAATCGCCTGCTCCTTTCTGGCCAGTCTACAAGCTGGACAAGATTTTATTTTATAAAGATGATTCCGGGTTTTCCAGATTGCCAATTAAAACACATCTGTTTATATTGAGCTGATAATTTATACATACAGACGTCTTTCCTGATCTTTCAGCTTTAATCTGCTCCTGTAAGAAAAGCAGCATCTATTTGCAATTATTACATTTGTAATTCTCATTCATTTTTATTTTCACATTTAAACAGTGTCTTTGTTTGCAGAATAAAATCTCCTGACATAATGGGGAAAAAAAACCCTCTAAAAACTTCATCTGATCTTGCAAAGCTTTACTGTCAAAACTCAACCTAAATCATTAATAAGCCACTTGTCCCAGTGTGACAGTGTGCCGTTAACGAGAGGACAGTAAAGCTCATATTTTATTAAACCAGGCATGTGCTCACTCCTCCTACGTTATAGTACTCTAATAACCACTGTAGCATTTTAAACTATAGCTTTTTATCATGTATATAATCGTCTGTGCTCCTAGAAGTGTGGACAGGATACACTGACACGCCAAAGTGCTTTGGAAGCTACTCTGATACTCCTACATTTTCTGTTCAGTAGAGGTTTGCATTTTGAAGGAGATGATAATTATGTGACCTGACATGCCTACATCCTGTGCCCTCCACTGTTATTCATGTTATTATTGGCACCCCTTGTAAAGATCACATAGTAAACAGTGCTAGGGCGGGGAAAAAAATCCACTTTTTGCTGAAATAGCTTCATCTCGTGTTACTTGTTGAAAATATTTCTTGATGATGGATTTGCTTGTCATTAAATACATTTATTTCAATTAAAAGCTAGGATTTGTCTTATTCCCTATTCCACACCCCACACACCGCAAACATTTCTAATCTTCACAAGGGGTGCCACTAATTATGTAAGGAACTGCAGTGCTGATCAGGCAGAATTTTTTTTTTCTTTTAATACATATTAATAATTAACCTGTAATAAAATATGTAGTTATAGATTTATCGAATATACCTTTAGTGAGTGAGTATTTTATAGCAGGTCTTACATGGAGCTGAATAAAACGAAATCAAAAACCAGTTATTTAAACCACAGAATTCTGATTTCAGAAAAATTCACGACACAAGATTGAGAAATCTAGTAGTTTTTTTTTAATACGGGTTAGTAATCTTCACCTCTCAGCTGCTGACTCTAAATAAAAACAAGGAAGGATCAGGTTATAAACTGGTCACTGAAACCAAAGAGATATCGAGTCAGCATGCAGGTTCTGCCTCACACACTTCCACACACAGACCGAACCGGCATCACGCGATTAGCTTTAGGCCGGAATGCAGAGAGAGCGCACTGAATGATTTGTTACTGTACCTCTGGATCACACAGTGGGTCGTTTTAGCAGCTTCGTTGCCTGGAATATATCTATCTATATTTCTATATATGGAAACTAAAGAGCAGGACTTAAACAAACAAATCAGTAATAAAGTATTAGGCAGTCCACAGTCTTGCGTTTTCACCCACAGGAGAACATGAACATGTCAAATCCATGCACATGAGGTTGGGACTAGATCATTACTCCTCCTCCATAGATTTGATGTATCTCTTGTACGCTGCTTCGTCCATTAGAGTGTCCAGTTCCTCTGGTACTGATACTGTCATTTTTATCAGCCAGCCTAGGGGGGAAAAAACCACACACAAACAAATTAAATGTTACAAAAGTAGTGGTAAAGTCTATACAGTGTTGCTGCTTCCCTGCTCTGGGCTCACTCTCTATTTTATCTGCTTTTTTGGGTCTGTCTGGGTTTTCTCCGAGTTGTCTGGTTTCCTCCATGACAAATGGACTGGCTGCAGAAAACTGCCCTTGTTGGCGAATATACTTGCGCTAATATTTTTGAAACAGGCCGTATGATGAACAGAATGAACACCTGATCCTTTCACATAAACACTGAAATGGTGCATTTGCAAGAGAAGTAAAATGAAGGGTGTTTGAGGTGAAAATGCAGTTGATGAAAATGGCTCTCTCAGCTGGAGCATTGACGCACGCAGCTTAGGGGAGCTATAAAACCTGTGCTAACTTGTTAAAGAAATAGTAATATATGGGACCTTGAAAGCAAGCATTGAGCAAGTGAACCTAAAGTATGCTCGTGTGAATTTAATCCCAGTTTGTGATGATGTAACGTAAACTAAGACTTGGTCAACGTGGCAGTGTCTCCTTCATAACCTTCTGAGGCTTAACTCCTGATCTACTGTACCACTGCTCCTCGTAAAAGAATCCACCATGTGGTCTTACGCATTATTTGTGTTAGATACATATGCCTTAAAGAAGCTCAGGAACGAAGACTCTCACCATCTTTGTAGCAAGACTTATTGACCAGTCCGGGATTATCAGCAAGAGCGTCGTTAATCTCAGTCACCTCCCCTGTTAAAGGAGAGTACAGCTCGCTCGCTGCCTTCACGCTCTCCAGAGTGCCGAACTCATCTACACACAAACGCATACACGTAAATGACTTACAGCAGAATTCGAAATCATTCCTAACATAAAGAAAACTGAATTTAATGAATAAAATTTAAATAAATCTAGACATTAAGGAATCAGAACCTGCATCCAAAGAATAACGGCTCATCACAGATCACTCTTACCTGATGCGGAGAGTTTTGTGCCAACATCAGGAAGACCGCAGTAGACCACGTCGCCCAAAGCATCCTGGAGGAAGAGAACAACAAGTCAGAACAAACAAAAGACTCTCAGTTTTTGACTCTACATGTTGTATCTCTGTCAAAGATGTTTTGTCTTTATCGTCAGCATATACAGAAGTGGCCAAAAGTATTGAGACAAAAGTGAATTCAACGATTTAATGACATTCTCGATTTTTTTTTTAAATAATCAAAATCAGGATAATAAAAATAATGTATTTTATTCAATGATTAATGTACAAGTATACAGCAATCAACACTAGTCTGAAGCCCTTTAATTCTTGCTCCAAGACTCTGATGGACGTCTGTCACTCGATCAATCCATGCCTGCTTGATTGCTTCCTGAAGGTCATGTACAGAAATCTTTTACCATTTTTGCAATTTTTTGTGTTGCATCCATTAACTAAGCCAGTGGATTCTAATTAGCACAGCAAACAAAAGACAATAAGAAAAAACTGACAGATAAATAAGAAAAAAATTAAAAGATACCAAAAAACCGAGAAAGAGACATAAGATATAAAGATAAACAGCCATATAGACTTGAACTAATCAATGACATCACTTGTTTTGTTCACAGAGAGAACATTAATACACGGCATACAGTAGGTTGTCCTAATACTTTGGGCCACCGCTGTACTGTGTGCCATTTATATGGCCAATTGAATCTAAATAAATATCTTATTAAAAGGTCACTTCTGAAAATGACTGAACACAGCAGGATTAAGTCAAGGCCTTCTTAACAAAAGACAAACTACAAAAAAAAAACGACTAAAACGGCAAAACAATACATTAATGGATGTCAGTGAAACTGTACGGTTAAAAGTGATGTTAAAGAAAGAAAAAAAAAATCAGTATGATGAAAGGCTTGTTTTGTGCATGCTGGATAATGATGAAGTTTCTTCTAAAAAACCTTCTGCACAGACTCAAAGGAGTGAGGAATATTTTAAAAGGAAAATGTGTGAAAGTAAACTTCAGACACATCACGCTTCATTCAGTCACTCATTCTCTATAGCGCTTATCCTGTACAGGGTGGCAAGAGGCCTGGAGTGGATCCCAGGGCACTAGGTGGGGTACACCATGAACAGGGTGCCAAACATCACAGGCCACAAGCACACACATTCACACACACTATGGATCAATTCGAAAATGATAATTAGCCTAATCTGCATGTCTTTGGACTGTGGGAGGAAACCGGAGAACCCGGAGGAAACCCACCAAGCACGGGCAGAACATGCAAACTCCACGCAAACAAACCCGAGGTGGGAATCGAACCTGGACCCCGGAGGGGGTAAATACTAAGCAAACCATACATACTGGTGATACAAATCATTGTATGTAAAAAGAAAACTTTTGGATATTTTAAAGTGACACTAAATGCATTTGAAGACTGATGAGTCTACTCACCTGAGCAAAGTCACTGATGCCCACAGTGCCAATGCCATTTTCCACTCGCACCCACTCGTGTTTGTCTGTGAACTTCAGTGCTGTGGATTCACACACAAAACCAGGACTAGGGTTGGCTCTCAGTATAGATTCACCAATTTAGCGGTTCCACTTTATTTAACTTTTTCAAATATAGACTTAACAAGGTTTCCACAACTCAGCACTTTTTATAATATTCACAAAACTCAAGACTATTTTTAGGAATTTAGATGACATATGAACTATATTGCAACAAGTATGCAAACACCTACTATTCAGAAATTGGTTTCAACAACATGAAAGCATGGATTCATCCGGCCTTGTATGGTGGTGGTGGTGTAACGGTGTGAGGATATATTCCTGTACCAGCATTGTTTTAATGCCACTGCCTACCTGAGTACTGTTGCTCACCATGTCCACAGGATAATGTGCCATGTTACAAAGCTAAAAGCTTCTTAAATTTGCTAAAAACATAAAACTTAATAAACAAAATGACAGGAGAATAAAATGTCTGTAATGAACAGACACGACTGAGACTTGATTGAATGCTTCCCTCCCTGATCTTCAGGCATCTGACCTCGTCATGCTCTGTGTCTCGAACTCTTTGTCTGCTTTTTTCCAGCATTCCACACACTCCAGCTTCTCTACATGTTCCCTCTTAGTATCAAAGTACAATATGTGGCATTTGTTTTGGTCAGGCAAAACCATTACAGAAGAATTAGAATAAAGGTATGCAAAAGGCTTTCTAAATGTTAGTCAGAGTATTTTACGATTTATGTTTGTTCTAGTACTAATGTAAAGCATTTTTTCTTTTACAGTGGTTCCTCACAAACTTACTTACTTAACCTGATGAAGTGAAATTCTGTTAGAAATCTGCTTCAGCGTGTGAGCGGCCGAACAAAGCAAAGTTGCACGTACGTCCGGGAGCTGGTCAAAACTTGTTTGAGTCAGTGAAAAGCCAAGCACAGAGTTTTTTTTCTCTCTTTTTTTGCAAGATTTAGTGAAGATAGTATCACGGGTCTCTGAAATGTTAGCAAGGACGATAAGGAAAAAAAGCAAGAGAAATATGAGGCGCTTTCAATTTAGTTTTTTTAAAGAAGTCGGTACCAAGAGGAATCGTAAATTAAGGTTAAGTGAGGTTTAATGTCTATTTATTTCATTTCTTTTCTAAAAGGTTTTATTCTTGATTACAAATATATAACTATAATGCTGGAACTATAACTATAATACAGATGATCTGTATTCCTATTATTTCCTATTGAAAAATGTGTTTCATAAAACAGAATTTCACCTTCAATTACAAAAAATGATCAAGGTAAAATCTTCTGCCTCGAAGCTTCTTTTAATGAATTTTAAAAGCTTGCGTTATGTTTTTGCGCAAGTATTTGTTTGGCGTGACACAGCGCGCTTCCAGATGCAAGCCGCCAGTAAACACAGACGAAGAAGAAACGCACATGTCACCCACAAAGTGGAAGGAGACACAAACAGTTAGTTAGTGTATTGATGTGAGGGACGTTCTGTTGCGGCCTGCAAAGTATAAGGGAGCGATAAAATTATAATATCAATGAAAAATGTTTTCAGCAGCAGGAAACATTGCTTTAAAGCGCAGGACAAGCCTCAGTTCAGAGCATGTTGACACGCTTACCTTACTTCATTGCAATCACATGCTCCTTTAAAGACTAGTGCGAACACGCACACATCCAAGAGAGAGACATTTATATTCTGATGAATATATTGACTTAAAACACAATGTACGGACTCTTGTTCCTGTCCATGGATTTTTGCATCCTTAATGTCATCACATCCAGTAAGAAGTCAGTAAAGGCTTATGTTATGCCTGAGCTGCAGATTTCAAAACTTTTAGTTCTGAAAATTAAGTTGTACAACTTGGTGTTTTTGTATATTTATTTATATTAGTTTTTGCATCTGAGAAAAGGCTTTAAAATAAGGATGTATGGCACTTTAATGCACTTAATTAATCTCACTCAACTTTAAGCTATTCCTTGTATTGTGAATAATGACAATGTTTATTTTTTGATAAAATGCTCTATGCATAAAAATAAATAAATAAAAGGGAACACTTAGTCGCCTCTCATGCGTATGCACGTTCAAGTCAAACCAGGACTAAGTGGTCTTTATTTTTTCAGCAGTATATTTTAGTATATTGCTGTTTAATTAAGAAAAGGTAAATTTTATCCGATTCCTCGATTAATCAATTACATTTTTGGTAGAATACTCGATTACTAAAATAATCGATAGCTGCGGCCCTACATTGTATCGCCTGATAATTAGACGGATATTTATTAGATTTACATAATTTTTTTTTTGCTTGTTTGTTTGTTTTCATTTGAAAACAATGTATTTTCATGTAATCATGTTTTTCTGTAACGTTATTTATTTGTTTATCAATTTTAAGCCGTGTTTGGCAGTGTTTCATACTTTTACAACACCATTACACCACACTATTAGTACTAAAGATAACACAGAGTCTTAGACTTGTGCACAGGACTGTAGTACAACATTCCTGACCTTTATTAACCTCAGGTTCTGGCTGGTATAACCCGCTAACAGGTTCACCAGCAGTGATGGAGGCGAGTAAACAAGTCAACTAGTCGTGTGCCCGAGTTAACTTCACTAGTACAAGGCCAGTGCTGTTATTGTGGTTTATAATCAGCTGTCCTGGAAGTTTCCCTGCACAGCCTCACACTGAGTAACTCAGACTAACTCGAGCCGTTATACCTGACCAGAAGCGCGGAGTGAGTGACAGCCCTCTGCGGAAGCATGTTCTCGCCGGGAGCCGCGCAGCGGAGAGAGGTTTCGCAGGGAAAACCCGCGGCAGCGCGCAAACACGTCCCAGCATATAGCGCGCGGCCATTTTCACCAGTGACGTCATAATCAGTGGCCCGCAGTGACGTTACGTGCCCCCGGCACGTGTTTATTCCCTGGCTGTCACGTGACCAATGACAAACCCCCCTCCAAATCACGTGACTGAAAAGGCTCGTTCTCGTGGCTGTCTCAGAGAAAGACTTTCCCCTGTATTTGGGAAACAACTTGAAGTAATTTCTCCCAGTAATGCATTCATTTTTAATAATAAATAAATAAATAAATAAAATTAAATAGATAAATAAAAATTAGTCAGGCTCTTTCTCTCTTGGTTTTTTTTTTTTTTTTGCATATTTTGTTACATTTATTGTCAGAAATTCAGACATGGTAGTCCTGTGCACAAACCATTGCATAGTGGATTTTTAAAATAATATAAATTACTATAAGGGTGATTTATATTATATTACTCCATGATAGTGAAGTGGTTAGCATGGTGGCCTCAAAACTTGCAGGGATGTTTCGTGGAGTTCGTGCTTGGTGGGTTTCCTCCCACAGTCCAAAGACATGCAGATTAGGCTAATTGGCATTCCCAAACAGCACGTTCTGTGTGTGTGTCCTGGATGGATTGGCATCCTCTCCAGTGTGTACCCCACTTTGTCTCCTGGGTAATCATGACAGAAATGTCTTTTATTGCAATATGTTCACACAGTCTTCCTCTAGATGCCTGAAATGCATTGATACAGATGCTGATTGACTCTGTCAAAATGTTAAATCTTAAACATTATATCTGTATTGCCCATTCTCTCAGTTTAATTTGTTTTGGGGAAAAAACAGGTCAAAAACAAACAAACAAACAAACAAATAACAAACAAATAAATAATTTTTATTATTACAGGACTAAAACTACTTCTGCACTACTGTAAAAGAAAGACTATAGGCATGCCTAAACATAAATGAATAACTGAAGCCAAAATAAGATGGAATAGTACATTATAAATGTTACAGCCCCTGCAGGAAGTAATTGGAGCGGCCTTATTATTCCTTTAGCATAAACCTTGTTCCACTCAGTTCTATTGAATATGAATTCCTTGAAGAAGCAATAAAAGTACTGTCTCCTTTTCATCAAGCCACATTGGAACTATCTGAGATATAAATGAGCGTCTGGCTCAAAGGTTATCCCATTAATGAAGATGCTACACTACACAGGACAGTGCGAGCATGCAAATATTAAAACTGATGGGGCTCAGGAACTGGCAGGTAACCGACTGAGACACTAATTGTGCTGACACTGCCAACACTACTGGATCCCAGATTTAAACCCCTGGAGCTTCTCAGCCATGTAAGAGCAAATGAGGCAATCAAGAGCCTGAAGAGTGAATATGCAAATACAGTGACAAGGCCACATGGTCATGCACAGGCAGATGCCCCGCCTTCAGCAGCTGGTGTGGACACTGCTCTACCAGGTACTTCAGCTGGGTCAGGATCTAAAGCCGGCTCATGTAAGTTTTACTCTAAATGCTTCTTCCCTATTCGCTGATGTTTACATGTAATTTTCCTTTTCTTAATTCTTTTAAATAGATTATAGTGATCTCTGGGTCCTGCTTGGCAGCGGTGTGGAGCAAAGCCACGGTCGGACAGATGCAACAGCAGATTCCATTGTGGGGATGAGAGAGTGAGGAACATTACAAGAATGAAAGATCCAGTCCATTTATACCAGCTGGCACTACAATTTCTGTACATTCCAGCCTCCTCGGTTCCTTGTGAAAAGAAAGGACATTTTCCAATGCAAAAGAATCCCAACACGCTTTCTTTTAAAAGAGAGACATTATTATTTCTCAAGCATTGTCACTTAAGTACTTCTTCTACCCACAATATTTTCTGTCTGTTTTACATACAGTACTGTACAAAAGTCAAGCACATGCAGATAACTGCTGTAGAGCATCTTAAAAATGTTTCTAAAAAATATCATTAAAAGCAGTAAACAGTAATTAATGAAACAAAGTCAGTAACTGGTGTGTCGGGTCATTGCTTAAAATATAGTCTCAGGTACAATTTGAGCAGTTTTATAAGGAAATGAGCTGATGCTTATTTTTACTGAACACCCTGCAGAACCAGCCACAATCCTATTGCAGATTTTGTCACATCTGCATTTTTTTCAAAAGTGTTTTTTAACATTAAAAAAAGAAAACATTTTATTCTGAAATACTAATGCTTGGAAATCATTTTTTTGGGGGGCGGGAGGGGGGGTGCTGACTTGAATAATGAAGTCATAAAATAAACATGTATAACAAAGTTTGTACAAAATATATATTGTAAGAAATATATGTACAAAAAATCATGTTTACATGATAGTATCAATGATAATGCGACTACTGACATATTTAAAGGAAACTTAATACTACACATTGCTGCTCTATGTCCATATTTCTGTAGTTGTGGTGCTTGCAATGTTGGAGACTATTTGTTACACAGAATATGTCCACTAGATGGCAGTAAAATGAGCTCTTAGATTAAGTTTTATGAAGTAAACCTTTTGGTGAAACTGATGTCTGGGAAGTCTGGAGGCTGTATCTCCCCATCACTAGTGATCTTTTGTTATTTGTTATTTACTGCTCATTTTATCCTCCATGGCTATGCTGTTTTGTATTATATTTAGCTGTTTTGTGCAAAATAAATAAATAAAAGTCAGAGATTAATTATTACAATCAGTAACACTTATACAGATCTAAAAAATAAGTATATATTTTATTTCAAATATAGTTAATACAGGCTGTTTAGTATTCGCTGGGGGGAAAAAAAGCTGTGGAGGGTTTAAGTCCAGAACACAATCCAAAATTGATTCATTATAAACCTTACCAAGTCAGATTGTAACCTTTATCTAGTTGATGTATTTTTAGGTATTTCCTAAAATAATTATAATGTGTGTATAATAATAGGCCCAATCCATGTATCAATTGTTTATGACTTCCTGTCTCAGGAATAATCAGTTCTGTTCCCTACCTTCTTTTGTTTTTATCGACTTAATTTTCATTTGTTGCATTTACTCATTGTATAATAATAATAATAATAATAATAATAATAATAATAATAATATATTATTATTATTATTATTATTATTATTTAGTGCTATACTACTACTACTAATAATAATAACAATGATTATTATTATTTTTTTTAATTATATTTATACTATTTACTATGTTAGCATGGTACAAATTTACTCATTATCTTTTCTTTTTTAATGCTACATTAAATCCTTAATGTTAGCGGTTTGATATTACTGAGTGGGTGACTGAGATTACTTTAATGGAAAATGTACCTCTGCTCATTTAGACAGTTTGAATTGATAGTTGAGGTTATTGCGAGTGATGCTAAACCTGTGCTTAAGAAGAAAATGACACTCCACCCATAAGAGGGTGACTGGGGTTATAATAATGGACTCATGCTCAGATAGACTCACTCAGGTAGAAAGAGCGTGAGAGAGAGAGAGAGAGAGACTCCACCCATGGGAGGGTGATTGGGGTTACTATGATGGACACTGTACTTTTTCCCAGGTAGAGGCTCCACCTACGAGGATTTGATTGAATTCATTAGGATGAATGTTGAACATATGCTTCTGTAGGGACTCAACCCATGGGAGGGTGATTGAGGTTATTATGAATGTATGCTGTACCAACGCTCCGGTAGAGAATGACTCCTCTCAGTAGTGAATAATTGAGGTTATGATGAAGGCCCTACCTGACGAGTGATTGAGGTTACTATGATGGATGTTGGACCCATGCTTAGGTCAGGACCTACAGTATGAGAAAGTGTTTGGGGTCATTATGATGGATGGTTATGTAGGGACTCCACCCATGAGAGGGTGATTGAAGTTATTATGATTGACGCTATACCCACGCTTAGGTAGAGAGAGAGAGAAAGAGAGAGAGAGAGAGAGAGAGACTCCACCATTCAGAAAGGAATTAAAGTCATTATGATGGATGTTGGACCATGTAGAGGCTCCACCCGGGATGGATTCTGTATCCACGCTCAGGTAGAGAGAGAGAGCGAGAGAGACAGAGACTCCACCCATGAGAGGGTGACTGAGATTACGATGGATGCTGAACCCACGCTCAGGTAGAGTGAAAGACCCCACCCATCAGAAAGTGATTGTGGTTACTAAGATGGATGTTGGACCGTGTAGGGACTCCACCCATGAGATGCTGTACCTGTGCTCAGGTAGAGAGAGAGAGAGAGAGAGACTCCACCCATGAGAGGGTGACTGAGGTTATGATGGATGCTGTGCCTGCACTCAGGTAGAGGGAGAGACTCCACCCATGTGAGGGTGATTGGGGTTATTATGATGGACGTTGTACCCACACGCAGGTAGAGAGAGAGAGAGAGAGAGACGCCACTCCAGCTGAAGATGGGAATTGGCGGCGCGCCGCTCAGGATTAAACCTCACCCGCGCGCCTGAACCTGATTTACACCGTGTCTTTAATCCTGCCCCCTCAGAGCTGACCGCGTCTTTAACAAACAAAACAAAACAGAACAGAACAAACAAACAAAAATCTAAAGCTAAAAAAAGAGAGAGAGAGAGACCGAGAGAAAGGGGAATAAAATGGCTTCATAATTTTGACCTGTTTCCATACGGACGCTGCCCTGAGATGAACGAACAGCGGAAAGTGAAGCTGTTTTCTCTCTGGACGCTTTTCTTCCTCAGACTGGTCTTTACTCCAGGTGAGACTCTGATGCCGCGTTTCTGACGCATTATTATTGTACACACACTACAGGGGAGCGTTGATTCTAATTAGCATGTTAGCACGGATACAATTTATCTTTGAAGTTGGTTGAAATGTATATAACGCGGATTCAGTCGAAATTAAAGTTCTCAGAATTGTTCGTGTTCTTATTCTTATTATTTTGGCTTTAAATGCGAGCAAATTTCATACTGTGTATTTGTTTATTATCATATATATTTTTTTAAATATAAATTCATTTAATTGGAAAGTTTTCTTCAAACTCTACTCACCCTCAGACTTACTTTCCTGTTTAATAGGATTCTTTTGCCAGGTATCAAAAACCGAAAATAACTTGAATAGGTAAGTATTTGTTTAAATATCTATTTATATATTGAATTTTTTACCTTTTAAACAAATTTGTATTTAAGAGATACATAAAAAAAAAAAATATATATATATATATATATAAAATGATGCATGAACTGAGTAAAGTTCTAGAAAGATCTAGAAAAAAACAAAGAGAAAAACTTCTTTTAAGAAGTTTAAGATTTAGAAAAAAAAGATTAATTTAAGATGTTCTTTACATTTTGTGTTATTTAGCCAATCCTGAGTAATTTTTTTTTTCCAGCTAGGGAATAAGAAATGTATTATCTCTCATAGGACTCTCATGTGTGTGAGAAAGTGTAACAACTGAATTGAATTTATAAGGTTTATTACAGTTAAATTGTCATAAAGTTATGCCTGTAACGTCAGTGATAACACGAAGCCTTGAAATGCGACTGTTTCTTCAGCATCACCGTGCTCCTTCGTTAATGTTTCTGTGTGGCATCTTAAGTAGATCTAATGGTGCGCTCCCACCGTCACTGTGCTTTTAATACTGCTCTCTTTGTGCTACTCCTAAAAGGAGAGTTAATGCACTGCGCCAGAAACGAGATCTCTTCCGTGAGGAGGTGAGTACACCTAAGAGAAAATGTCTAGGGAGAGAGTGGAGAAACCACGCACACACTTATACACACACACACACACACACACACACACACACACACACACACATACACACAAAGTCCTTAGCTATTCTGCATGTTGACAAAGCTGTCTTTGTAAACTGAGCACAAATGCAACAGTACTAAGGGCCCAAGTCCCAAACGTCTGTAGCCGTCACACCATTTTAAGGAAACACTGACTCAGTCTTACTAATCTGACTCCACACTCAGAAAAACGAAAAATGACCCTGTGACATCCGTTCAGCTCGAAACAACAACAACAAAAAAAGAATGTTTCTTGACTTTGTGCGTCATTTCCATTTGCAGGCCGTCAGTGCAGTGCTGTCTGATTCGGCTCTCCATCGAAGCGTCCTGCGTAATTATACATCTCGAGATGCATCTTCAGGTAACACACGTTCACAGACTCATTCACTGTGCATACAGTGTTGAGAGCAAAAAATTACACTTGGAAAAATAGATGAACTTTAATGTCCTAACTCACTTCATGTTTTTAGCCATATGTTTTTTTTTTCCCCCTCATTGGGTCACTACATCAGATCATTAGATTCACAAGTTATTGGCACAGGTTTTACGACCCACCCATTTCGTCAGGCTTGGGACTGGGTTAAGGGCCTTAGTTAGGAGACCGTGTTCTTCTTCAAATCAGTCCTGGAGACCAAAAGAACCTGGCAAAGGCAGTTTATTTTGTTTTAGTTATCTGATTTAATTTAGGAATTTTCTGATTTTGCCTGTTTTTTGACATATAAAAGCGAATAAATGTTTTACAAATAGAATTCATGGGGGCGTGCAAACTTTTGCACTCAGAGCTATACATTGCCAATCTTCTGGAAAATTTAAGCATAATTTTAGTGCACAAATTTAAAAAACTGAAAGAAATTTATGTTTAAAATGTATTGGTTTAAGGCTTGCACTTGATCATTAGCACATTACATCCATAAAAAACAGAACTTAACTGTGATGCGAATCCAAAAATCCAACCAAAGCTTCTCTCACACCACTTTTTTTTCAATATTTTAAGAGATAAGTGTCTAATGAAGCGCAAAATGTCTTACAGGATGTAATGAACTCTTTATTAGAAAACTAATCTGTCTAGTCTGAATAGGGTATAAGGGTTTCATCATCACTATGTCATAGGTTCAGTAAACAGAACTGAAATTAAGAGTTTAAAGTAGATTGTGGATCACAGCTAAACATGATTGACATGAGACGTCTGTTTACGGCCTAATGATAAAACTAAAGCTTTAAAGCCAAAATTAATAATGACCGTGATGCTCGTACTCAAGATCCTTTCAGCACACTTGGCACTGCTAGGCTTTGTAGTGTACAGTTGTGCGAGAGTAATAACTCCTAATCCCACGATCGGGTGTCACTCAGAAGAGGATGAGATGGCTTTCCTTTTGAGTCTGCTTCCTCTCTGGGTTTTTTTTCCCTCATGTTGTCTCAGGCGTTTTTTTTACTTTTCACCACCATCACCTTTGGCTTGCTCATTAGGGATCTGAAGCCGTATCCGGATTTCTGGGAAGCTGCTTTGTAACTTGGTCCGCTGTTAAAAGTGCTATATGAATTTCAGAATAGGTTTATAAGAAGTTGCATAAGCCACATTAAGGGAGGTTATATACTATGCTTCTTATGGTTTTAATCATCTTTAATATTTCTAATACTAAATCTATAATTATTTGCTGCCAAATACAAAAATGCCAATACTCCAAGATTTCATTGACCGCCTTTAACTTTGATTACGGTGCACAGTATGATGCTGAATACATGTGTGAAAATGATTCCTCATGCTCCCAAACCTTGTTATTCAGTACATTCAGGTCGTCAGCTGACTTCATTTTGTTGCCACATAACGTTGCTGAGTCTTGACCTGAGCAACTGAAGAAACCCCAAATCATAACACTGTCTCCAGAGGCTTGTACAGTGGACACTATGCATGATAGGTGCATCGCTTCATGCGCTTCCCTTCTTAACCTGATGCTCACATCGCTCTGGAATAGATTCAATCTGAACTCATCAGGTCACATGACCTTTTTATATCGTTCCAAAATCCAATCTTTATGCTCACTCATCGTCTATACCGGAGAGACGTAGGGCATGAGGTGTGGTACACCCTGGACTGGGTGCCAATCCATTACAGGGCACACACACTCACATGCTCATTCACACACTATGGGTGTTTTGGGAATGCCGATTAACCTAATCTGCATGTCTTTGGACTGTGGGAGGAAACCGGAGTACCCGGAGGAAACCCACCAAGCACGGGGAGAACATGCAAACTCCGTGCACACAGAGACGGGAATTGAACCCCAACCCTGGAGGTGGAAGCCAACAGTGCTAACCAATAATCCAACCAATGGTTATGCTCGCTAGCAAATTTAAATGCTTTTTTTTCCCCAGATTGGTTTCAATAACAAGTGGTTGGCAACACATCTGTTTAGTCCCCATCCTGTCAGCTCTCATCACATTATGCAGGTGGAAATGCTGTTATTTTCACTATAAAGCAAGCTCCTCTCTCAGATTTTTTTTTACAGTGCATCTTTACTTAGTGTTTATATATACATGGTTCAGTCAAGTCCTTACAGAGTTTCATTTTGTGTTACACAGTTCTTAAGCCATTTCCAGGCAAGTCAAATCTCCTTAACTGTTTTTGATACTTGATGATGATAAATACTTTGACTGCTCTGGAGTGGTGCCTTTTTTTATCCAGGCAGTGCATTTTTTAAATTTTATATTTTATACATATAGCGCAGTGCTGTGCTAAATGAATAAATAGTATTATCTTATTTAACTACATTAACAGTACAACCATGAGTACTATAAGACAATGTAGTAAAACTGTTACAAATATATTCACCCTGTCAATGAGCTGCAGTGGTGTTGTGGTTCAGCGTATATGTGTTTGTGTATTTCTGACTGGTATTTGTAGAGTATTGCGGGTGTCTTAATGGTGGATGGTGTCAGGATGGCGGGCAGTGTGACTGCTCACAGTTCCAGGCCCTGGGAGACCGCTGCCAGATCAGTGAGTAACACACACACACACACACACACACACACACACGCAAAACCATCCTCTATACTATTTATCCTTTGTGGGGTCACGGAGGTCATGGAGTCTAACCCAGGGAACACAGGGCTCAAGGTGGGTTACACCCTGGATGGGGTATCAACCAATGTAGAGCTCAAGCACATACACTCGCACACTATGGGCAACTTGAATACGCCAATCAACCTTCTGTAGGCCATGTATCTTTGGTGGAGACAAATCAAGCACAAGGAGAACATGCAAACTTCACATACTCAAAGTGGAGACAAGATTCGACCCCCTGACCCTGGAGGTGCAAAGTGACAGTGTTAATCATTAAGCCCATGTGCTGCCACACAAAAGAATGATTTTAATGATTTCCTCATAATAACTTTTATTATGAGACACAAAATTGTTGATTCTCCAGCAGTTGAGTTGGATTGAAGATTGAAGAGGTCACAATTTATATAGAGAAAATTACTAATTTAAGAACATAATAAAAGGTAATAAAAAAATAATTAAATGTAATTTACAATTTTGTGAATTTATATCTCCTGACTTATAACAGTGGTGTATTTTTCTAATATATCGGTATTGTCATTAGAAGTGTAACCACTGACTACCCATGATGCATTACGCATGTTTAAATTTTTTTATGTTTAAAGTCTGATGTGAACCTAAAGTGAGTTATTCAGTACTTTTCTCTCTTTTTATGAACTCCATCCTCCACATCAACCCCACTTCTCTGTTTTACTCTCTTCATTATCACAAGATACTAATACATTAGTACATAATATAGTTGGGTGTTAGCTGATTTTCCGTTGCACATTATACTATTGAGGCTTTTACTGCTTTTAAAAAAGACAATTCTTGCAAGTTTTCAACTCTCGTTCATGGCTTTAGATACTGCATGTTAGCCAAATGCGGAACCTTAGACAGCTGTCCTTATGCTGCCCTCAGAACGGGACAGCACAAAAGCTGCAAAAATACACACTATCTACACAACGTCCTTTATAGTAGAACCTCAGCACTGTGATTATATTGTGAAGCATAAAAAAAATAAGCTTAAATATTGTGTCATGACATTTAATCAAACATAGATCACTGAGAAATATACAGCATATAATTCTGTGCTGCTTCCTGGACTCAAATAAGAGAACTGTCAAAAACGATTGTGAATTTATTAGTTATTTATTTTTACTCCCCACCATTTCGGGATTGTTTAATAAAAGATATTTAACCTTTGTTTGCTGCTGCTATAAGCAATCCAAAATACATGAGCCAATTTATTAGCTTTTTTATTTGTTAGACATTATACAAGTATACAAATGTCTTATGTATGAGGCAGAAAAAAGAAAATATTAAAATTTAAATTAAAATTCTGCTACTGATATGCAAACAATTAAACTCTATATTAATGCATCATCAATATACTACCTGTAGTGTCTTCATGTAGGGGAGCAATAGGCCTTAATATATGTTTGTTTTATAAAATACAGCACAGGAATTAAGGAATATTGAATATATTAATATTTCTTTAATATTAAAGGAATATTAAATATAGTTATGGATCAATAAACAATGCATATATACATTTCTTGCTAGATTCATTTCTGTCAAATAAATAAGTTTGATTTTATATATAAATCTGTGTGTCTATGAGCACCAGAAATTCAAAATTCAGACGACGTTAGCAGCAACGTAGAGTCAACACTGGTTCACGATACATCCCCCTTGCATGTCCACCTACGGCCAAAAAGTAATTGAATAGTCCAGCGACATATCACGTGTAACCCCTGAGTACCAGCAGCAGCAGCAGTAGCAGGATTCTACGATTCTTAAAGGACTTAAATTAATTTAATTGAATTAGTCTTTCTTGTCTTGGCATTGTGACTCTTGGCCTTCCAGACCTTAGACAATCAGAAGTGTGAATCTTTTCCATAAACTGGAAATCTCCCAAAAATATTTGCCGACATCTGCTTGCATTGTCGAAGCATTCTGATGGTCCTCTCTCTGCTAGCGCTGTTTAAATGGGGTGAACGTTTTCCTTCCTTTTGATACCAAGACATGTTAGCTGGACATAACCACATGCCAACATTCGTGCACAGAGGAAGATGCGAGTTAGATTTTCCTTTATTGAGCATAACTATAATTATACGTATACTGTGTCCTCATTGTAGCATACCAAAAAAAATTCTGAATTAGATTTCAGGTTTTTGCAACAGTACAAATTTTTGGATATTGCAAAAATGCAAGACCAAAACGTAGCTCAGCTGCAGAAGAGAAGTTCATTTAGAGTAACCACCCTCAAAAATCACCAATTAACAAACCGCACCTCAGGTTAGAGCCGTTATAAAGGATTTACAGAGCAGAAGTAGCAGAAACATCTCAATATCAACTGTTCAAAGGAGATTATTGTGTATGTTGTGTTTTATAATGTAGAAAGAAATAAAAATCAGGAACGACCATGGAATTAGAAAGTGATCCAAACTTTTGAGCGGTAGTGTAAGAGCAGAGTTTTTTTAACCACGAGTAAGTATGGTACAGTTTTTAACTTTACAATACCAGTCAAATTTTTTTATTCTTCTAATTTAATGCATTTGTATAAACAATACTGTTCTTGCACGAACAGTTCCAGAACAGATGACCTTAGTGTTTTGAAATAACAACTGACTGTTGTTGTTTTTTTTTGTTGTTACTTAATTTCCTAATTCCATATGCGTTATTTCATAGTTTTCTAGTTATTAAGAATCTCCAGCACTGAATTGTTCTACAATGCAGAAAAATAAATCACTAAACAAAAACATTGAATTTAAAAGTGTGTTTAAACTGTTGACTGATGCTGCATGTTTAATAGGGTGTCTACAACAAGAGCTTTCTGACATAAGATATACAGTATACTTATGAAAATCTATAACATCTTTAATAATCCGTGAGAAGTAGACAGGAATCCTCCATACAGCTGATGGTTAAAACCGTCTACAGCTGGAAAGCAATTAAATACACTGTGATCCTGAAGACATCATAATGGCATAAATGGGAAAATTATGTACAGTAAATGTAGGAAAAGAGTTGGAATTTCACTCAAGAACAACTGCAGCTGATTTTAACTCTACACAACTGCAGATCAGGAATTTTGTGACATTGACTAATGACGAGTCAAAAACCTAGTGAACCTGTAGATGTACAGTAAGATAGTTTCTAAACGCTTGCTCTGAGTTAGCTAGTGAAAATAAAATGATGAGTGTTAAAGGCTTATAATACAATATCATTTTTGACCTTTATGCACTGACGCATTGTTCTAAAATAAATAAATAAATAAAGGAGTTTTGTTTGAGATTTCATGATATAAACGAATGAGTGAATACAAGAACACTCAAAGTTCTTTGTGATGTAATAAACTCGTCAAGCAGTTCCTTAATGCAGTATTATCAGTCATTATGAATGAGATCTATTGCACTCACATTACAGTGTGGTCTATCTTAAAATGAATCAGAATTGTAAAACAGTAAGGTCAGTATAAACGACTTAATCGGACGAAATACACAGTGCACTTTTATCTGTGGCCAGCAAGTATGCTTCATTTCTTCTGTGAATTTGCTGGCATTGGGTTACAAATGTGCTTGGAGTTAAGTGCTGCTGACAAAGAGCCTCTGTACATATGTTAAATTAACCAGGTATAGACCCACCATAAAGCACCCAGGTGTGTCCAGGGCCAATAACAGGTCATGATAAAGACAGGAAACGTGTTTCTCAGAAGGATTTTAGGTACCACAGATCTTAATCAATAAATACACTTTTTACTGACACGTTACAAGAAACCGTGCATTTTAGATATTAACAGATTTAATTATATTAGTTAAATTAATTCTACTCATTGATTATAACAATTAAATGGTATCATAGGTTTTGTTTTTTGCAAATGAGTGTGGGTCTGTCTATGTCTAGGGGGATAGATTTTCCATAGAGTACTAACAAAAGAGGAAATTGTTACTTTTAAGAGAAATAAAAGAAATACTACTTTTCCCACATATTCATCCAGAATTAATTCAATGTAATTTATGGTATAAGTCCAATATGACAAATACATTTTTATTGCGCAGAAATATTGCGCAATGGGACCATATTTCTAATTAAACATTGTGTTATTTTTATTATGTAATATAATTTAGATGCGAATTTTCTCCCATAGGTTAGAGTACAGTCATGAACGAGATGTATAACAAAATAAAAAAAAACAGCAATAAAAAAGAAAATATGCAAAATGTTTAAAGATACACAATATAAAATCCGCAATATATGATTAATCATTGCAGTTAATGTTCTTTCTAGCATCGAATTTATACCAATTAGTGCTTGTTCTTTCCTGTAAAGTGTTGTAGCATGGTATTATGAAGAGTAGAAGCATATAGAGATTAAATAAAATGTCATTAACGTTCAGAAGTTCAATAGGGAATGTATTGTGATGTGGAGATACTCATTTGTATGTAATACTTTAAAGTTGATCTCACACAAACATAAAGTTCGAAACTTCATTTGTCTGCATCCCCTGCCCCCTCCAAAAACATAAATAAATAAAATAATTAAAAATAATAAAAAAGCTCTAGTGCACTGCAAACCTTGTCTAGAGATTAGAATGTACAGTAATTGCTAATAAGCTTACATTATGCACAGCGTTTATATGTTTGCTTGACAGTTTTTTTTTCTTTTCTTTTTGATTAACCAAGCTTGATGAAATATCTGTGAATTGTGTCTTCATCGATTTCAGTTCCCAACCTCGGGCAGGACCGGGACGGGATTTGTCGTTCATGGGGTCAGCACCATTTTGAGACATTTGATGGAATGTACTACTACTTCCCTGGAACATGTTCATATATATTGGCCAAAGACTGTCACTCAGCAGAGCCGCGGTTTACCGTGTGGGTGAGTTGCGGATGGCGTTGCGGTACCTTGTTGGTTCAGTCACAGCACACTTAAAGCTGTTGTGTTTTACTATTTCTATAATGCATTAACATGTTTCTCAGAGCTCCTGCAAAGTGTGTGTGTGTGTGTGTGTGTGTGTGTGTTAATGCTTCAACTGAAATACCTTAAACTCTCTGTTTCACTCCTCCTCCAAATGTGTCTATGTGAATGAGATAGTGCTGAGCCACGCCCCTTTAGAAAGCAACAGAATGGAAATGGGCTCTTCTTATATGACAGGACGTAACACAGGGGAACACTGGCGTGATGAAACAAGTCACATTTGATTTGGTTTGTTTAGTGTAACTTCAGTAAGAGCAGTTTAGTGAATCATTTCTCATGTATTTTATTTCGTATTTTTTGATAAACATTTGGCCACTGTTTATAAAAGCTACACTGACGTCATTCTCAATGCTTTGACCTCTCTCCCTCTCTGTCTCTCTCTCTCTCTCTCTCTCTCTCTCTCTCTCTCTCTCCCTCTCTCTCTCCCTCTCTCTCTCTCTCTCCCTCTCTCTCTCTCTCTCTCTCTCTCTCTCTCTCTGTCCTCAGATTGCCTCTCTATTCTTCTACCTGACTTTCTCCCTCTGTTTCTCTGAATGGCAGGTTCACAACAGCCGTTCCTGTCGTGGCTCAGTGTACTCTTGTTCTCGTTCTCTCAGTCTCTTCTTTCCTAACGAGGAGGAGATCCACATTAGAGGCTACCGGGTGCTGAAGGGGGAACAGAGGTTAGTGAAATTGGACATTTACATAAACTAATATACAAAAATGAATAAAGGAAAGACAAAAGTTTATGCGCAAAAATCAATACAATAGTTGTTATGGTGTATTGTTGAGACTTGTTCTACTGAGATGTTGTTGTTAGGATGTTTTATTTGAAGTAAGAGTGATGACATGTGCATACTGATGCATCGCAGAAGGTTTATAATATGCTGTTCTTTCCCTGTTGCTGTAAGACTGACTTTGCCCCAGACGGTTCATAACGTCTTTATCGAGCGGCTCGCTGACTACATCCTGGTGAAGAGCACATTTGGATTCTCTCTAGCCTGGGATGGAAGCTCTGGCGTCTACCTCAAAATGACAGAGGAGCACAAAGGCCGTCCTTGTGGCCTGTGCGGAAACTACAATGATGACGGATCAGATGATTTCAGCAGCAGCCACGGTGAGACAAATAGGCTGAGACACATTTATCATATCTATCAGCGACCAGTTCAGATTAATTACATCAGGTAGCCGGTTAGACTTGGTGTTCAGCAATGCAGTAGATGTTTAGTACTAATAAAATAAAAAATAAAAAAACAGTACGGTATCCTTTAATTGGACAAGAACTGATATAAATGATTTAATATATTTGTTCATCACATACACCCTCGATAGAAAGTGAATAGATGCTATTTGAAAGCAAATGTTATTTTTAACATTTTTTAGAAGCTTTGAACTTCCAAGTTTTAGATAAGCCACAAAAGGTAGCTGCCAGATTTTCAAGCAAAACCTGACACCTCCTTAAAAGCCAATCGCATCACTTCTTTCTGTCATGTGATCAGTAAAACGAAACTACAAGCTGTGCAAAGACATGAGTGAATTAAAGTGATTTGGAGAAAGTGTTCTGCTATCAGTTGCTCTGGGTCGGTGAATATGGGAGCCATGATGCACCTCCGGCAATATTTTCGAAAGTTGTTATGGTTTATCTAAAATGTGGAAATTCAAAGCTTCGAAAAGAAAGTTAAATAGTGGTTAAAGAGTTAAAACTTTTTTTTGTGCAAAAAAAATGTAAAAATTTTTTCTTGAAAATCTGGCAGCTACCTTTTGTGGCTTATCTAAAACTTGGAAGTTCAAAGCTTTTAAAAAATGTTAAAAATAACATTTGCTTTCAAAATTTAATTTTTTTTTCCCCCTGATTTAATTTACTTCAGTTTCATACTTAACGTACCACAAAAGGCTGGTTTACTCTTTAAGCAAAAAGTATTGGAGGAACTTCAATAACATTGAAATATCACATAGATTATACGAAATATTTTGTCGTTTTGTCATTAATACCCTGGTGATTTAAAGAAAGCATGCACACAATATTCTCGAGCAGTTTGCAAGACGTCTTGCTTTATCAGGAAAAAAAAAACTTCCTGGATTTATCTCATTTTGCTGTCAAACCTTTCATATAAAAAAGGTTTTTAGTAAGGAATAATATCTATTTTTTATTATTATCAATAGTAAATCTTAAAATCACAGAGGCTATTTGTTCTTTACTTTTAGGTATAAAATCTGAAGACGTGGCCGAGTTTGGGAACAGCTGGATTGTGGACCTTCCCCATCAACCTCCCTGTCCTGCTATAGATGATGACTTTCCTGGACCGTGCTCATCTGAGTCTGAAATGGATGTAAGTGTATGACGGCAGCGTGATGGTCAAGCATGCTGTCCAAAATCTAAATGCTTATCTTGTAGCTACTGTACGTGATCATAAAAGTGAACTAAAATAATGCACTTACGATTTACATGTTACCTCCGACTAACTTTTTGACAGATTAGCGAAGCAAGCTAACTGCAGTAGGTCTAGTACATGTTCTCATCTGAGGCACTAGGGATTGCTATGACTTTTACACATTTACACATTTTATGAGAGGTTGCATATGACAAGGTGACAAGGTGGCGTAGTGGTCAGCGCTGTGGAATTCCCCTCCACGGTCGAGGGTTTGATTAATGCCTTGGCTATGTGTGTAGAGTTTGTTCTCTCTGTGGGCTTCCTCTGGGTACTTTTGTTTCCTCTCACAGTCAAGAGAAAAGACATAAAAGACATGCAGATTAGGCTAAATGGCCTCCCTCCCCAAATTCCAAACACTTATACACCAGGCACCCAAAGCGTAATATCACCTCATCATCTATACCACTTTATCCTGTATACAGGGTCGTGGGGGCCTGGAGCCTATCCCAGGAGACTTAGGGTATGGGGCAGGGTTCACCCTGGACTGGGTGCCAGTCTATCACAGGGCACACACACAGATACACACACTCACATGCTCATTTATGCACTACGGGCAATTTAGGAACACCAGCCAGTCTAATCTACATGTCTTTGGACTGTGGGAGAAAACTGGAATACCTCGAGGAAACCCACCAAGCACGGGGAGAACATGCAAACTCCACACACACAGAGGCAGGAATCGAACCTGGCCGGGAATCGACCACGGACCCTGGAGGTGCAAGGCGACAGTGCTAACCACTAAGCCACGCTGGGGTGAGATGGTAATTATTAGTAATTAGGAACGTGCTTAGTTTATTTTACTTGCACATTTAAGGAGTATTTCTTTTTTGATTTTCTTTTAGAACATACAGTCTGTAATTAACAGTTCTTTTTTGTGATGTCGGTAGTTAATCTTCATAGAAATTGGCAGGAGAGTAAATACAAAGTGGGGCCTAAATAGTTATAATAATCTTAAACATCTCCACAGATGTGTTGCTGTATGTACACATTTATTTATCGTATTAGCCGGTGTGTTATTTATACCTGTTTTGTTTTATGTCTCTCACACAGGATGCCATTGAGAAGTGCAGTGCTTTGCTTTACTTTCCTTTTATCTCCTGCCATGACAATATAGATCCCAACCCATTTGTTGCCAGCTGTGTGTCAGACCTGTGTGTGTAAGTACAGTCACAGTGTCTGTGCATGGTTGCATGTGTTTATTTGTCTTTGTTCAATTGAGCATCACAGTACTCCACGTATAAAGGGTTTAAAGGTATTTTGAAGGGTGCATTTAAATGTTAAATACGCATTAATAAAGCTTAATAAAGCATTCAAAACGATGTGATATATTAGGTAGCAATAGAGAAAACAGTCAGTTTGATGTCCGTGGCCTTTGCTGGCTTGCCTGCTCCCCGTAGTGCATCCTGGTGCCATCTTTACCCCAGGTAAGCCGCACACATGCGCCAACATGATGTAACAGAAAAATGTGATTTGTCAGACCAGGCCACGTTCTTCCACCGCTCTTGATTCTCTCCGTGGTAGCTCAGGGGATAAGGCATTGGACTACGGTTCGGAAGGTCCCAGGTTCTCAAATCCCACAACCACCAAGTTGTCCCTGTTGGGCCCTTGAGCAAGGCCCTTAACCCTCAACTGCTCAGATGTATAATGTGATAAAAATGTAAGATGTTCAGGATACGGGCTTCTGCCAAATGCCTAAATAGTGAGAGATATCAGATATGTATGTGATTCAGTTCTGTTGCTTGCGTTCCCATTGCAGGTGCTTTTAGTAGTGTACGGGGATCAGCATGCAGGCCCTGAGCAGTCTGCAGCTACGCAGCTATATTTGCAACAAACTGCGAAGCACTGTGTGTTCTGGCATGCTTATATCCACCCCGTAGTGGGATAGAAAAGTTTTTCGGCGATGTATACTGCAGTAAATCTGTGGGATTGGACCAGTCAGGCCGGGCTTTACTCCCTGTACATTTATTTTTTTCTGCTTCCAACACATGAACTTCTAACACAAGAACTGACTGTTTACTTCCCGCTTATTAAATTATTGTATATATCTTAATATATCTTGACTCCTACAAAAATTGGCACTACACGTACAAGCCTATTAGAGTGATGTAATGAGTATGAGCGTATATATGTACTGTATGTGAGCATGTGAAGAAGAGCAGTTTTAGATTTAGGGATTAGGTCCAGGATCACTGCTGACTGAGATGACAGAGAATCACAAATTCCAGATGTTTAATATGATATTTAAGTGCATATTTGCTTTACCTTTATGACCTCTCTCTCTCTCTCTCTCTCTGAACTGTTAAGGTTCAATTATGCACCTTAAAGTATATGCAAGTAAAAAAATAAAGTTTGATACCTTTATTTCTGAGCATTCACCATATAGTTTTTTAACCTTGTAAAGTGCATCTGTTTTTCAGGTCACATGATGAAGAAACGTTTTGCCGGACGCTTGTCGAATACACCAGGTCCTGCTCCCATGTTGGATATCCAGTACGAGAATGGAGAGACAGCTTCCCTACATGTGGTCAGTCTGGACTATTCCATTTATTATTAAACACTGAACAGGTTAGTGAAGGGTCGTCCGTCTAGGGATGTGAATCTGTAAGCAAAAGATTCACTAATCTGATATCGTCTCTCAATATTTGAGCCAATATTGTTTTTCTATGAGTGAAAGTTTTTTTTTTTTTTTTAAATTAATGTGTTGATGTTCGGTACGAGGGGCGTTCATTACAAACCAAGACTACTGTATGCGACTGTATGAGAGTAAATGCTTCCTTTATATCTCTATATAATCCCCTGCTATACTAATGCACTTATCCCAGTGGTTCAGTAGTGCTTGGATACCATCAAGGTAGAAAGTTTGCCGGAGCAATTATTGGACTGCTTGCGTCACGTCTGAAATGCTGGCCTCCCAGGAACTCCTTTAACAGAACAACAAAACATGTGGAAATGACTTGGAGTGAGATCAGGACTGTACGGGGGCGTGGTAACTCCCAGCTGTGTTCTTCTAACGTGGAAAGTGTGTTGGTGAATCATTGTGTGTACAGTACCCACAGACAGATGCGTCTCTTTCGCAAGTTAGTCGTAAATTTTCAGGTGCACAGGAACGACTGCAGTGTGTGTCGAGTCACCTCGGCCGGGATCGTCATTCACAGACGTACGGCCTTCTTTAAAATCGTCTTGAAGTCATCTGGAAATGTCCATCTTCTTAATTCACGAGAAATTTAAATCAAGTACTGTATCAGTAAACGTATTAAATCAAAGGCAAAAACATAGGATTTATTTTCAGTTCTCGCTTTTTTTTTTTTTTTACATCTTTGAGTTTTGGATCAGCATGCTTCCAAAATCCAGTGTTCATTATAATGAATATTATTACATTGTGCGTTATAGCAGATGGATGTGGCGATAGCTTTGTCCATAGAGACTGTATCAGTTGTTGCCCTCCCACTTGCACTTTTGAAAAAGAGTGTCTAGGCACCAACCTGCACTGTCTGGATGGATGCTACTGCCCTGATGGTAAGTGTTACGCCATACTCCTCACTCCTATAGTATAATTCTCATTCTTAATGCACATATGAATCATATACTGTATAATTCGAGGCTACACCTTTATTTAGATTTTAAGTGCTGTAGGATTTATTATAATGATTTCCAGAGCAAAATAAGCCTCATCTCCTCCTACTAACATTATTCCCCACCTATATTGTGGGGTCATTTCAGAAATTGTAAAACTTAGTTTCATTTACCAGTTTGCAGGGCTCAGGAATGTTGCTGGAAATATCTCAGTGTCTCTCATTCCCCATTCAACCCCCCCCTATTTTCACACCAGGGATGATTCTACAGAACGGAACGTGCATTGCGGTGTCTCAGTGTCCTTGTGTATATCATGGCACTGCTTATCCTTTGGGTCATGTTCTGGAGCAGGGCTGTACTGTCTGGTAATGAACACTTACAGCATCATTTCAATTAAAAGCTGTGAGCTTGAGAGTTTAGGCCCTCTGGTGTTCAAAAAGCCCAACTGCATTAGATGAATCATTCCATAGACATATACATACACTAAGATGTAGTTACAGTTCTTATGTTTGCAGTGTGCTCAGATGGCTGCCAAATTAGTAAACATGCCGTATTACTATATTGACTACCATATTAAAATACGGCATGCCCAGTTATATTAAGACTAGATGAGCTATGTGAACAAGCTGGTGCAACCATTGCAATTTCTCCAAATATTGTGGTCGTTAAATTGGGAACTTAAAAAAATTTTTGTACATGAGGCAAAAAATAAATAAATAAATAAAATAAAAACATCACTATCAAGCTTTTAATAACAGATTAATTACTAACAACATACTGTCACTGATAGGATTTATTCATTTATTTATCTACGTATCATGTACCCTAATCTGCATTAATTTTCACTACCTCAGTCTTGCACCATTCACTTTTGCACTGCTATCACTTTCCATGGCGTTAACTCCATGCACATCTCAATTTCCTGTAGTCTGTCCACTAATATTCATTCTCATACACCGATATTTGCACATATTTGTTTCATTCCCTTTATTCCCTTATTTTTATCCCGAAATTTTATTTGGGATCAATAAAATATCTATCTATCCATCCATCCAATTAGCACCATTTTCCCAGGTTTTAATAATGTGTTGGACATTTCTTAAACCAAGTCCAGTAATTTCAGGAATGTCCTTATTTGCTTTCTTCAGGCCCTTCTAAAACAGAAACTTGATTAGCTAACTAGTGTATATATATCTATGCATAATTAATTAAATGCTGATATTGCTCATCCATGACCTCGACGACATTAATTATTAATACATTTGTCAAAATTGGAGTAATGGCAGCATCAGGGTACATTCATCCATTCCCATATGCATCACGTTCAGCACGTCATAAGTCAATTATGTTTTATTGTAAACCATAACACATTTAAAAATGTACATTCTGTAATCTGTAATTTTTTGCACTGGTACAACAACAGATTTTCTAAGTGTTCCTGTCATTATGTTTTCAGTGTTTGCATGGGAGGAGTCTGGAACTGCACTGAAAACAACTGCACTTGTAAGATTTGTTTTGTTTTCCTTTTCATGTGGATTAAACCCCTTATTTTTGTCTCATCATTACTTTTTTTGAACACGCAAATCAATCATCATATATTACTTTGCCTGAGTATGTGTGTGTGTGTGTGTGTGTGTGTGTGTGTGTGTGTTTAAACTGTAGCGGAGTGTACAGTGACAGGCGACAGTCACGTGACCACGTTTGATGGGCGCATCTACATGCATATGGGTAAATGCCAATATGTACTGGCGAAGAGCCGCGGCAACACAAAGTTTACGGTCACGGTGCAATACGCAGCATGCGGAGAGGTAAGTGTGTGTGTGGAATACATATGTAATAAACACCTGGGATTTTCTCTACTTAAACCCACACACTGGTCATGCATTATGAAAGATTTTTGAAAGTTGTGCGTTGTGCAATCATGGATTTAAATCTGTGATTTATAGCCGCCTTGAATTAAGTCAACAGAAGTTTATAGTTTTTGTGTAATTGTAATGGTTAAATAAGCAGAAGCCACTTGATAGTTGACTAAAAGGCCAAGACTGACTAAACTGAAGAAATCAACGTGGTTTCTTATTGGTTTGAACTAAAAACTTGCCGTACGAATCTTTTCTGATTGGATCAGACACTTATTTTTTTCATGGTTTGAGCTTTAAATTTACATATATTATCAATTTACTTTGATTAATGTGCACTTTGGGAGTTTTCACCTAGAAATACATGGCATTGCCAAAACGCACTTCATGAACCCATGTCGCTATCTATCTATCTATCTATCTATCTATCTATCTATCTATAAAACAGAAGGGCAGTTATTAAAGTAAAAAAAAAAAAGAGAAACTATGCTGCAGTATCTCAAACTGTTTAGATTCAGATATTAATTATTACTTTATTATCATGTCACAGTTGGTGTAGTACACTATTAGATATTCACTACCCTTTCACATGCAGTAAGTGTTTTCAATTACCTAAAGACGCCACGTTGAACCCGACTCTCCAATCGTCTTCGAGAATGCCCTGTCTCATAGCTATAAATGAAATGTTATGAATACAATGAAGGTTTGTAAACACTCATATTCGTAGTGTTTATGTGGGATGTGTGTTTGTATGTTCTCATATCATATAATGTTGCTCTTTGTGCCAGTCTCATGAAGATTCCTGTAGTCACTCGGTGACTCTCGTGGTGGATGAAGACGTCAGCAGGCAGGTCACCCTCAACAGAGAAGGAGCGGTCATAATTGGGGCCAGCATGATGGTCAGTCTACCTTACAAAGACGGTAAGATTCCCACCTTTCATGTCAGCGTGATGGAGATTTTTCTTTAATAGTTAATATTGAATACTTCCCTTCCTTTCTTCCTTTTATCCTTTCCTGTAGCACATTGTCTCTTGAACAGAATGTGCACTTTATTCCGTCTTTGATGTCATGTTTGCTTTTAAATATCTACAAATAGAATAGTTTTCGAATAGTTTTTATGTTCAGAGCGATCTTTAGTTTGCTCTTGTGTGGATTGTTGTTGCTCATGCGTTTGCATGTATGTTTGTTAGACGTAGTGTCTGTCCGCAGGCTGACATCGGTGTTCGTAGGCCTGCGAGCTTCCTTCGGACTGAAGCTGCATTATGACTGGCACGGTGGACGAATCTACCTGAAGCTGGAGAGCACATGGTCAGGCGGCACCCTGGGACTCTGTGGAACGCTTAACGGCAACCTGAGAGATGACTTCCTGTAAGCGCTTCTCTGTGTGTCACTACTTTTTATTGATCATCATTAATAATGTGGCTTTTGTGTGTATATATAGATCAGGAAGTAAATGATCCGTGTTGTGCACTAATTAGCTCTCCAGCTGGTATGATAGAAGGGACGCCGCAGCTGCATGTCAATGCATGGAAAGTGTCTTCAGCTTGTATCAGCCCTGTTAATATCCCCGTCATCGACCCCTGTGAGATGAACCAACAAAACGGTAGGTACATTTAGTCATATAGTGTAAATAGCCATCTCATCTACTCTACATTTTGTACAGGTTTTTGCTTGTTGTTTTATGAAAACGTTATGATACCCTGTTATGATAATTCCCTGTTGTGTTGTAGGATTCTATGCGTCACTGTGCGATGTTCTGACTGGAGACGTGTTCGCTGCATGCCACGCCTACGTGAGTCCTGGCGTGTACCACCAGCAGTGCCGATATCAGGCCTGTCGGTGTGGCAACGGCTGCCTGTGCACTGCTCTCGCGCATTACGCCTACATCTGCTCCAAACACCACGTCACCATCTACTTCAGAGCACACGTCTCAGAATGCGGTTAGTTTATAACTTTACACATACAATAAGCTCATACAAGATTCACAATGGATAATCTCAGCTTTAAACAAACAAAAACACATCTATTTACTTCGGCGAGCTTTTTAGCAAACCATACATATAATCAAATAGTAAACACCTGCATTCACCAGTGTGAAATCCATTTACGGTCATGAATACGTGCACAAAGATTAGTATGAAATTAATGCCTCCATTAATGCTTGCTTTGGTTAATTTCATATTAGAGTCTGATATTTACACCCAAATAGCGTTCAGCAGATTATAAGACTTTTGTAACATGTAAAATGCCGTAATTCATTTATTTGGACTTTTAGTCGTTGATTAGCTAATGCATAGGAATGTAATTAAAATGAATCAATATTAATCAATAAATTACATTTGTGCTAACAAAGTAACCACAGTATACGAGGTATGGTAAAGGGGCAACTTAGAAGTAAGCGAACATAGAAGTGCTAAAACATGCAGTTCCGCAAATGTCCACTGGGAGCTGGCTCCAAAAGTGAATCAATGCCCAGAGAGCTCAATATTTAAAATGCCAAACTTTACAACAGACATAAACACATTTGCAGCCTGGCAAAAAAACAAAAAAAACAGGGTCTGCATAGCTAGAGGGGGTGAAATTTTTATGTAACTCTCACCCGCTCATTCTCATCTTTCATACCGCTTATCCTGTACAGGGTCACGGTATGTCCCAGGGGACTAGATACAAGATACACCTTAGACAAGATGCCAGTACATTGCAGGACACACAAGCACGCACACACACACACACACACACACACACACACACACACACACACACACACACACACACACACACACACAATTTGGGAATGCCAGTTGTCCTGATCTACATGTCTTTGGACTGTGGGAGGAAACCAGAACACCTGGAGAAAACCCACCAAACACGGGGAAAACTTGCAAACTCCATACAGACAGACCCCGAGGCGGGAATGCTTTATGTAACTCATCAGTTAAATTGATATTAAGCCATAAGATTATACATAATTAACAGTGTGGCTGATTTGAGTGACAGCTGCTTTGCAGGTGTGGAACCGCTAGCTGGCTGCTATACTATACTATACATCACTTCACCCAACCAGCTAACTGGCATCGTTGTAATTTAACTTACCAGTAGAGATGCAGGAGATGACACGGGATGATTTGTCGGGTATTGCTGATGTAGCTAAAGTAACTTTAGCGTACAAGTTAACATTCACCTTAGTATTTTAGATAAGCTAACGCTAAGCGAGCTAGCTTGTGGTAACTGATGTAAGTAGGCGTGTTACAAGCAACAGTCAGGTGCTGTTTGCTCCGCCCATATGCCCATTTATGGATTAATCAGGATTCAGGCAGAGTTAGCTCTTGCCAGGTTAAACGCTATGAGATAATGATAACACAATTATGGGAAGCTCAAATTTAAATTTAATTCAAATTAAAATTTTATTTGTGACATATATACAGTACATACAAAGCATAATATGCAGTAAAATTCTCAAACGACTGCCTGTGATCTAAAAAGAAATTGGAGAGAACAATTAAATGAAAAATAGAATATTCCAATAAAGTAATAAGGATATGAATAAAATAAAATAAAAAGACGTGCACAAAGTAAATTATGCAGGATAAGTTACAGACTGTACAGAAAGAATTTATGAGAAACTCAGAGTGCAGTTTGTCCTCATTTCTGTGAAAAATGAGCAGTGTGTGTAACCATGAACAATAAATGTGCAACAAATCAAGAATTTGTGTTATAATATTATATATATAAAAAAATGATACAGAGTTTTAATGGATACTTAAAGGAAACATTGTTGAACAATACAGGTTAAAGAACCCAAGGATTAATGTGCTATGACATTTGTTAATTTGATGTGTGTGTGTGTGTGTGTGTGTGTGTGTGTGTGTGTGTGTGTGTGTGTGTGTAGGGATGGTCTGTTTAGGGGGAATGATGTACCACCCGTGCACCACGTCCTGTGGGAGAACATGCCAGTCAGTGAGCAGCGGTGAAGTGTGTGACGGAGACTGTGCCGAGGGATGTGGCTGCATGGACGAGATGTACTATGATCACACACGGCAGCGCTGTGTACCGCTGTGAGCCGAATAAACACACATTTGTAGGGACACATGCAGGTTTTTGTTTAAGCTGGAAAGTCACTTTGGGATTGTGTGTGTGTGTATTTTTTTTTAGATCTCAGTGTCACTGTTACTTCATGGGTTCAGTCTTTCAGCCAGGAGAAGTGTCCTTCAGCTCCTCTGGGCCTTGGTGAGTGTGTGTGTGAGTGTGTGTGAGTGTGTGTGAGTGTGTGTGTGTGTGTGTGTGTCTTCAGTGTTGTCCCACGTGCCTGTATTATAGCATGTAGTAAATGTTTTTGGCAAAAGTAAAAAAAGTGTGGCTTAAAGTTTAAGACTGTAAGATTTTGGTGCTTCTGTGTGGCGAGTTCAAATGTTTTGCTAACGCTAAAATGCTACCTAGGGTGAGTGCAGTATAGGAACTGTATTTTTCTTTTTTTTTTTTTAAGTCTGTGCAGGAATGCTCGCATGGAGTGTGTACCTGAAGAAAGAGGTAAATAATATATATTTTTTGCCTTTTCACTTTTGCACTCTGTTATAAAGTTAAATAAACACTTTTTCGCTGTTCGATTCCTTTTTTGTGAACCATTTTTAAAATCTGATCTTAAATCTCAAATGTAAACGCTCACACACTGGTCTTCTTACTTCATTTGACATTTTTTTCTTTCTTTATTTAGAACCAGAGAGAGACGATTGTCCGAATGGAAAAGTGTACTACAACTGCAGGGGTCCTCAGGGAGCAGGGCCTTCTGGTGTGGGCGTGGCTTGTGAACTCACCTGTAGGAATCTAATGCTGAACCTCACCTGTCCTCCCATGACTCCCTGTGTGGCTGGGTGTGGATGTCCAGCAGGGTAACCTCTGTTTGTCTGACTCGAAACGGATTTGATTAAACGATAGGATTGCCTAACAGTCCAAAGTAAAGAAGTTTTTTTTTTTTTTTTTGTTAAAAAAAAGTGTGTGTGTGTGATATATGTACAGGTTAGTCGGTCACAATGGAGAATGCTATTATCCAGAAAACTGCCCATGTGCCTGGCTTGGTCTGGAGTATCTTCCAGGAGAGACAGTGGATACTCCTTGTTACCGCTGGTCAGTGTATTTATATGTCATTGTTTTTTGTTAATTCTTCATCTTTATTGCCATGCTTTGCTAATGATGTGTGTATTGGTTTTGCTTTCAGTGTGTGTCATCGTGGCTTCTTTAACTGCACATACTTTCCCTGCCCGGCTGTGTGCACCGTCTACAGCGACCGTCATTACTACACGTTCGACGGCCTGGAATATGACTACGTTAGCGATTGCCAAGTTTACCTTATAAAGGTGCTGCTTTATGTGTGCGTCTCTGAGCAAGTTTAAAATAGTTAACACGGATACGAGTACAGGGACGTTCGATGGTGCAGGATAACAAAATATAGTTTCTGAAAGTAATTTGGTAATTTAATGTTTTTAATACATTATTGTTTCTATGGTAACTATTCTGTTGCAGGGATCTACATCATATATACAGTAAGAGCTGTTCAAGTTAAACTAAAACTCTTTTTATTTTTCTATATAATCGCCTGCTGCACTGATGCACTTATCCCAGCGTTTCACTAGCGCTTGGACGCCATCAAGATGGAATGTTTTCTCAGAGCCATGATCAGACTTTCTGCTCCACCTCTGAAACGCTGGCCTCCCAGGAACTCCTTTAATGGCCCAAACATATGGAATCGGCTTGCAGCCAGGTCAGGATTATACAGGGGATGTGGCAAAAACTCCCAGCTGAGTTTCTGAGTCCCATGAGACTCTTAGCTTCAGCTGGATATTTGAATGATGCAAACGTTTTAAAGAAGGTTGTCAATTCCGACCCATGGTGCATTCTCGGAGTCCACGGCGGTCGTTTCTGTAAAAATTCAAGCAAGTGTCACGTTTGATCCTTAAAAAAAATCTAATCTACAGATAAATTCTTGCCAATTTGCGGAAGAGACACATCTGTCTGTGGGAAAACTACACGTTAAAGGAGTTCCTGGGAGGCCAGTGTTTCAGACGTGAAGAAATGAGAAATGAAAAACGTTCTACCTTGATGGTGTCCAAGCTCTAGTGAAACGCTGGGATAAGTGCATCAGTGTAGCAGGGGATTATATAGAGAAATGAAAGGAGTTTTTACTCTCATAACTGTGTTTTGTTATTCCGCACAATCGAAAGTCCCGGTTTGACGTTTTCACCCTGAGTAAAATTCCTATCGGTGGAAAAGCTCCAGGGGGCGAATACTTATGCGAGGCATTTTGAACACTGCCCAAGTGTGTCAGCTAAGGAAAGAGGTCCTAAGTGTCACCCATTGTTGACCGTTTGTGAGTAAATCGGATTTATTAGCAGAAAGCAGCTTACCAGCTTCCACAAGTGGAATGTTTTTATCACATCTACAATGACACGACTTTAAACCTGCCAAAACGTTTTTAATACCAACAAAGAGGCTAAGAAGGTGTGTGTGAGTGAGTGAGTGAGTGAGTGAGCGAGCGAGCGAGCTTTCCTTTGCGACTCGCTGTCAGGGTGGATAGAATGGCTAGAAAGGATTGGCTCCCACTGCCTGTAATCTTGGGAAAATCAGAGTGGATTTTTAATTAGAGCAGGATTGCTGTAATGGAGCCCGGCTGAATGTCAAACCTGCACGAACACAGCACACAAACTCGGCAGTAGCCCTCGGTTAACAAAGAGCAATCTGTTCCCAATCAGCCTACACACTGGAACACACCCTGCTCCTGCCCTGAGTGTGTGTGTGTGTGTGGGTGGGTGTGTGAGTGTGTCTGTCTGTCTGTCTGTCTGTCTGTCAGGGGTTAGTGAAAGGACTCTGGTGTCTGTTAAAGGTCAGCAAGTCTCCCAGGAGCCCATTGATCTACTCTGGGGACGGGGCCCTCGGCTGCTACAAAAAGACCATACACACACACACACACACACACACACACACACACACACACACACACACACACACACACACACACACACACACACACACACAGATTAAGTTTATTATGCTAACCTTACTAGTGTAACTGCATAAACAGTATGTTATAGATGAAGATATAGATACGATTAAAAAAAAAAAAGTATAATATTCTGCTTTCTGTTTTTCGTTTGCATAAACAGAGTGTAGGTGATACGGAGGTTTCCATTACGGCTCAGAATAAAGACTGCTACGAGAGTGGAATAGTCTGCATGAAAAACCTGCTCATCTATGTCGGCCTCACTAAAATCTACTTCACCGATAACTCGGGCAGGCCTGTAAGTCATCTGTCTGTAATCGCAGCCACACAAACACACACACACACACACACACACACACACACACACACACACATATAAACCCCTTTTGAGTGTGAATGTGCTCTTGTGGCTGTTTGTTTTCAGGCACGGTGTACACCTGTTCTGTTTGTGTGGTGTTCATTGTGTTTGTGGTGGACTTTCAGAGCCCCTCCACTGTGGTGGGACGAGGGTACGAATTTGAGCTGTGGACAGCGGGTTACTACACGGTGGTCCACTTCCCGAACCATGACTTGACCGTGCTGTGGGACCGAAAGACAACCATCCACATCCGCGCTGGGCCACGATGGAAGGTTAGAGCCGCTCACTTACGTGATATCATATGAATTTACAAGCAGTTCAGTTTAAGCTAGAGCTGGGCCTTACTGTAGATACACGGTTAAAATCGTGCTGTACCAGTGTTAGCTAACAGAAAGATTATTTCCAGGTATGACTTCCGATTAATACACATTATGGACAAGAGTTTGCGGACAACCGATATAGTAAGTCCCCTACATACGAACGAGTTCCGTTCCAAGAGCTCATTTGTAAGTCCAATATGTTTGTAAGTCCAACCAACATTGTCTAGGTACTAGGATACGAACAAAATTGTCTATACACAGTATATTAAAGTAGATAGAAGTGTTCTATAGAATCACGCAGATGGTTGAACGATTCAAGTTAAAAGAACGAGCAATGTCTGCCATCTTCTCAATTATTTTCACTTTTGTGTCCATCGTTAGCGCCTGGTGCGTCTTAGCAGTACCAGCTTCATCGCCAATGTTTTTATGCTTGCTTCCATACATCCTGGGCTTGTACTGCACTCGCAGAGGATGCACGTTGCACGGACATGACAATGTACAATTGAACATGCGTGAACACGTCGGTATCTTTGAAAGTTCTTAACTGGAATGTTTGTATGTAGGGGACTTACTGTATTTTTATATCCTCGACTCATCATAGAAGGCTTTCTGCCATAGTTTAGAGCATGGCTGAAGGGATTGATGTATTTAGCCACAAAAACGTTAGTCAGATCGATCTCTGATGTCAGGGGAGGAGGCCTGGTGCGCTGTCAGCGGCCGGTTTCATCCCAAGTACACTGTAAACCCTAATAAGTTGGCAAACTGTACCACTGAGCCACCAGTGCCTTACTGCCCTGGTGACGTCAGACACAAAATCGCTAGTCTGAAAGATTTTAAGTTGGTGGAACTTTAAGGTGACTTGAAGTTACTGTTACTTACAGTAAGTACTTACAGTTACTTAAAATATCAAATTTGTTCAGCTAACTTGAAAAGTGTCGTTTCTATGAACTCATAAATACCAAAAATAATAAATTCTAAATACTCATCAAGGTCTATTAATTTTAATTAATTGTAATGATTTAAGTTAGCAGTACTCAATATGTTTAATTACTTTGAGCACTAGGGTTTACAGTGTAGGGCTCTTACGTTCTTCCACTTTGTACACATTGTCTGGAACAGGTTTGGCCGCCTTCTTCTCTGTTCCAGTGAAGGAAACCTCACTGCCACAGGATACAAAGACATTCAATACGATTATGTGCCTCTAAGTTTGTGGCAACAGTTAGGTGGAAAAACTGCCTATAGGTGTGATGGTCAGGTGTCCATATACTTTTGGTTATACAATATTCTTCAACGACATATATTTATATATAATATGCATCAATTTGCTGGGTGCTAATTAAACTGAAGATAAGTTCAACTTAAAAAACTCTAAGCTGTACACTCACATCTGTACCTGCTGTAATCCAGCATTATCTCATGCATCAAATACCTTTTATAATCAACAGACGCGTTTATTGACAAAATTTTTACCTGTTCCAAGTTATTTGTTTATTCTTTTATTTTCAGCTGGGATGATTTCAGCAGGTTCTTATTTCTAAAATAAATATTAAATATAATACTCTGTATATACTGTAAACCCTAATGCTCAAAGTAATTAAACATATTGAGTACTTTGTTAACTTAAATAATTACAATTAGTTCAAATTAATAGACCTTGATGAGTATTTAGAATTTTGGGGTATTTGAGTTTGTAGAAATGACACTTTTCATGTTTGCTGAACTTGAATTTTTTTTTATTTATATTAAGTAATTGTAAGTACTTATGTAACAGTAACTGTCACCTTAAAGTTCCACCAACTTAAAATCTTTCAGACTGGCGATTTTGTGTCTGACATCATCAGGGCGATAGGGCACTGATGGCTCAGTGGGAGGTGTTTCGCCTGCCATGCTAAAGGCCCGGGTTTGATTCCCAATAACTGGATGAAGTGTCTGTCTGGTGTAAAACCTGTGCCAAGCTTGTGTGCGGACCGGATCGTCTGCTGTGGCGACCCATTGCCGGGAGCAGCCGAAAGATCAACAACAATTTATGTGATTTGCAACAACTAAAAAAAAAAAAGATAATTGCTATTAAATAGTATGAGTTAGGCGACTCAATAATGCAAGTAAAGAACGAATAATATGAATGAGTACAAAAACAAACTCAAAAACTGATAGTTCTGTTTACTTAGAAATGGAAACATCATTATGTAAAAAATGTGATGTAACAGGTTACCTCATTTTTTTATATTTTTTGCCAACTTATTCAGGCTTACAGTGTAATAAATACATTAAATAAATAGTGCATTTCTTTGGGGCTAAACTTTATCGAAACTCGACTCAACTTAAAACCTGATCGAAATACAACTGACGTCACTGAGCTCACCTTGGACAGCTGACTCACAGAAAGCAGTGGTGCAGTCGGCGTGTCGGGCTTAGACCACTGAAACATCTACTTTTCATACTAATCTGTGACTCACACGTGGGTTCAAAAGAGACATGGGGTCAGTTGAGGGGCAAAATAATGCTTGTGAATGTTCTCATTGTCATTGCAGTTTCCCTGCAGTTACACTCAGCATGTTTAACGAAACTGTTTTAAGTAAAGAATATTCTAGCTGTTTCATTAAACCAAACACCTGGACAGATGCACCACATTAACTTTAAACTGATAATGTGTGTTTCTTTGTCTTCAGGGTCAGTTCAGTGGCATGTGTGGGAACTTTGACATGGTGACAGTGAATGACATGACCACAGCGGGGCACATGGAGGTCAGCAATGCTCAGGCTTTTGGAAACAGCTGGGCTCTTGGCCAGGTACGCGAGCGCATTCAGGCATGCTACACGCTAATCAGCTACCAGGGCAGAAAGAGGCAAATGCGTGAGGGCAGGAGGTGCTGGTGGGGAGAAATAAACATGCTGGAAGTTGACAGTCCAGGATAATGAAAGGAAGCCATGTTGACGTGCACTTTGTGCTCTTTGCATCAGAGCTCTGCTGTGAGTTAACATTAGAAAATACTTAAAAACAAAAACTATTTTTGTATATGCAGTACACCGATCAGCCACAACAGTCAAGTGAATTGTACATAGCAGTGAACATCCAAGGCTCATCTACTCAACAGGCCGGTCTGGTCCGATCCCACAGAAAAGCTGATTCAGCACAAATGACTGTTAAAAAGTTGATTCTAGCCATGATGGAAAGGCAGCAGAGCACCCAGCACATCACAGCCTGCTGCGTATGGGGCTTAGCAAGCATAATGTTCGAGGTTGTTCATCTGGCCACCAAACTCTCCAGATCTTTGTCCCATCAAGCACGTGCCTAACAAACAAGTCTAATCCATGGACACCAACAGGCATTAACATCCCCAGAGATCTTGTGGAGTCATGCACAGAGGGGCCAGAGCCATATGGGGGACCTATACCATAAGCATGTTTTGCGCTGTAATGTTATGGCTGATTGGTCATTAAGTGCAAAATTTACACTCAAGCAAAATATATATAAATTTAACAAAAATTAATAAATTAATGTATTGTACGAGGTGGAATCAAAAAGTTTCTCAAAAACTAGTTTTTTTAACACACCAATAGATGGCAGCACAAGGCTGCACGCACAGACACAGGGAGCAACGACCTTCATAAGTCAGTGTGCCAAAAACACCGTCCTGGGTACATCGGGAGCTGTGCAACTGCTGCTATTCTGACCATGTGCATTACCACGTATGATATTTTATTATGGACAGTAGAGGTGGGTAGAGTAGCGAAAAAATTCCTCAAGTAAGAGTAGCTGTACTTTTAAATAATATTACTGAAGTAGAAGTAAAAAGTAGTCGTCCAGAATATTACTCAAGTAAGAGTGAAAAAGGATTCGGTGAAAAGATACTCGAGTACTGATTAACCGTTTCAATCGCAATGTCCGATTTATTTATTGTTAGAAATTATAATAATTATATACTGTATATATGCTGGTGTGTGTCAGTTTTGGCAGATAGTCACCGCAGTATGAAGCTGTTCTTGTGCAAGTGAAACATGCATCGTATATGATGCCAGGGATGCATAAAAATGTACAACACGTGTGTTGGCGATTAGTTCTGAAATATACTTACAGTGGCCTCCATAATTATTGGCACCCCTGGTTAAAATGTGTTCTTTAGCTTCTAAAAAATTCAGTTTTGTTCTAAATAACATAGGACCACAATGGAAAAAAGAGGAAATTCCAACCTTTAATTCAAGTGCATTTATTCAGTGGAAAAAAAAATCCCACATTAAGAAATAATTCTTATACATCAAATCATGGGTGCCACAATTATTAGCACCCCCGATGTTTAATACTTTGTACAACCCCCTTTTGCCAACAAAACAGCACCTAATCTTCTATAATGTTTCACAAGATTGGAGAACACAGAAAGAGGGATCTTCGACCATTCCTCTTTGCACAATGACTCTAAATCATCCAGTGACCTGACGCCTCTCCTCTGCACTCTCCTCTTCAGCTCACTCCACAGGTTTTCAATGGGGTTGAGGTCTGGGGACTGAGATGGCCATGGGAGGAGCTTGATTCTGTGTGTGGTGAACCATTTCTGTGTAGATTTGGCCACATGTTTTGGGTCATTATCTTGCTGAAAGACCCAGTGACGACCCATCTTCAGCTTCCGGGCAGAGGCCACCAGAGTTTGCTTTAAAATGTCCTGGTATTTCAAAGCATTCATGATGCCATGCACCCTAACAAGGTTCCCAGGGCCTTTGGAAGAGAAACAGCCCCACAGCATCACCAATCCTCCCCCATACTTCACAGTGGGCATGAGGGTCTTTTCTGCATACTCATCTTTTGTATTCCACTTAGAGTGTTTGTTGCCAAAAAGCTCTATCTTGGTCTCATCTGACCAAAGAACATGGTCCCAGTTGAAGCCCTTAGCAAACTCCAAACGTTTGCGTTTATGATTGTGACTGAGAAAAGTTTTTTTCCTTGCATGCCTCCCAAAGAGCTTGTTGGCATGTAGATAGCGTCTGATGGTTGTTTTGTAGACTTTGTGACCCCAAGATGCTATCATTTGTTGCAGTTCTTTAACAATGAGCTTTGGAGAATTTTTTATTTCTCTTACCATCCTCCTCACTGCGTGGAGGCAAAATAAACTTGCGTCCTCTTCCAGGCTTGTTTACTACTGTTCCAGTTTTTTAAAACTTCTTAATGATTCCTCTCACAGTAGATATGGGCAGGTGCAGGCGGGTGACTATTTTCTTGTACCTATTGCCTGACTTGTGAAGGTCGACACACGTCTGCCTTACTTGAATGGTGTGTTCCTTTGTCTTTCCCATGTTGAAGAGTGGATAAGAGAAATGGCCTCTGTGTCACGTCATATTTATACCCCAGAGAAGCAGGAAGTGATAAATGACTAATTAAATGTTCCTAGATACTCTTTGTAAAAGTATTTCTGTAGAAATGACAGAAATACTTCAATTACATTTATTTCCTCGCAATTGTTAGGGGTGCCAATAATTATGGAACAGGATAGTTTATGAAAAATAAGTAATTGTTAGTCAGGGATTTTTATTTCCCCTTAAAATTCACTTTATATTCACGTTATATCTTTCTACAATTTTCAGTGTGGCAATATGCTTCTGCAATAAAAACTGAATTTATTTTAAGGCTCTTAACACATCTTAACCAGGGGTGCCAATAATTATGGAGGGCACTGTATATATTCATAGATTGTTAAAGTAACATTATATGTGCAATTAAAATTAACATATAATCACACAAACATGAAAAAAGTATTCTATACTCACCGCAAGATCGTACACTAACCGCAAGATCCCACTATTAGCAGCACGGATTTACAGGCGCTCCGAAAAATTAGGGAAAGATGCGGAACCTTTTGTTTGCACATGCGCAGTGAGCGTCAGTAGGACGGATTCACAGGGAGGATAAATTTATAGAACACCTGCTGATGATGTGATTATTGTTATTGCGGCTGATTGCTCAAACGGAGTCATGTGATGATTGTCGTCTGATTTCTGATTAGTGAAACAGTCATCTGTGAGACAGTAGACCTACCGGATGCATGTGTAGAATAAACGGTAAGAAAAGTAACGAGCCGAGTGTAGCGGAGTAAGAGCAGAAGACAACGAGGGATCTGGAACACCTTCAATGAGCTCAACCCCTGTAAATGACAAAACCATTCGGCATGAAGACGTGACATCTATGCAAGACTATACTGTAGAAGTGTACTGGGTCTCTCATGAACGCTCATGAACCCTTTTTCACCTGAAAGCAATGAATCACAATAGCAGAAACTAAAAAAGTGCTGGTACATTGTTCATATTCAACTTTTCCATTTATTCTCACTTGCTAGTTTGCCAGCTTACTTAAAGTTGGTTCTCAAACTTGAAGTGACTGTTGTTCCTGCTGCTAAAAATGACTAGATTTGCTGAATAGCAAAGTATCAAGTTAGCCTTAGCGGTTAGATATAATGTGACTGCTGAGGTAGCCTTCATTTTAGCTCATTAGTTTTAACCACAGATCAACTTCTGGAAGTCTTTTATTATTTTATAGAATGAAAAAATATATATATAGTACAGGACAAAAGTTTGGACACACCTTCTCATTCAAAGAGGTTGAATTTGTATTATGCGGCTAAGTGAAGAAAAACGAGCGGCCATCATTACTTTAAGAAATGAAGGTCAGTCAGTCGGAAAAATTGGGAAAAATTTGAAAGTGTCCCCAAGTGCAGTCACAAAACGCATCAAGCGCTACAAAGAAACTGACTCACATGTGGACCGCCCCAGGAAAGGAAGACCGAGAGTCGCCTCTGCTGCGGAGGATAAGTTCATCCGAGTCACCAGCCTCAGAAATCGCAGGTTAACAGCAGCTCAGATCAGAGAGCAGGTCAATGCCACACAGAGTTCTAGCAGCAGACACGTCTCTAGAACAACTGTTAAGAGGAGACTGTGTGAATCAGGCCTTCATGGTAGAATATCTGCTAGGAAACCTCTGCTAAGGACAGGCAACAAGCAGAAGAGACGCGTTTGGGCTAAAGAACACAATAAAGAACACAATAAAGAACACAAGAAAGAAAACTCGCTGAATGAGAAGGTGTGTCCAAACTTTATATATATATATATATATATATATATATATATAT